>JAZHYW010020493.1:0-32398 GCA_037355805.1 Ixodes ricinus
TCCACGACATCGGATTCGAGCACGACAAGAGAGAACGAAACTGGCCGCTGATAGAACGAGAGGACATCGTCGCCCGGCAGCAGAAGCAGCTGCGATGAGATCGCACGTCACCGACAAGATGGTCGAAAGATCTTCTACTTGGACGAGACGTGGGTGACGGTGCAGTGGCACACCGTCTCCAAGGGTGTGGGTAGACACGACCGTGGCCTTGTCTCACGACGCCTTCATGCGTGGTCTCTCGACTGGCCTCGGGCAGCCATCGGGGAAGGGCCAGCGTCTTATTGTCACCCACATCGGCAGCGATGAAGTCTTCGTCGACGGCTGGCCTGGACGTGTTCCGTGGACAAAAGAGCGGCGATTACCACGAGGAAATGGATGGCGCCCGCTTCCGAGAAGTGGTTCGACGGTGTCCCTCGACAAACTGCCGACAGGAAGCGTTATCGCTGTCATGGACAACGCTTCTCCACCATTCACGGCGAAGTTGGAACCCGTGCCGGACGACGAGTTCCCGCAAGGACAACATCCGACAGTGGTCTGACGTCTAAAAAGTCTCATGGGACCCCAAGATGTGCTGGAAGAAGCAGTCACGCTGGACATTGTGTGCCTCGGTGAAGCCGCAGCACCTGAAGTATCGTGTGGACACCGCCGCCGAGACGGCTGGCTGCACTGCGGTCAGGCTCCCCACCGTATCACCGCGAAAGTTCAACCCCATCGAACTGATATGGGCACAGACTTCCGCGAACGGCGTTGCTGCCCGAAAACACGACGTTCAAGATTGTGGACGTAGGGACACTCCTCAACGAAGAAGCTGACTATTAGGTCACCACTGACAACTGGGTTAATGCTGTCAGGCACAGTTATTGACATCGAAGCAACGTTCCGACGTAGCGGGTGCCACTAGTGCCCACATCCAGCCCATCGTCATCCAGATGTAGAGCTGGAGAGGACACCCCATCCGTGAGTGCGACCCGTCTGGTGTCGAGCCCTTGACGAAGCTTAACGCCACCATTATGGAGAAAGCGTGGAACATCTCGGAACACAAAACGGTCCTTTTAAGGACCACTCATATGCTTTAAAATCGGACTCGTTGTTCTTGTCCACCACTGACCTCCCGTGTCCTCACGTTGTCATGCTTCTGCTCGTTGCCGTACAACATCTCGATATGCAGCCACCAGACAAACTTCATTTTTGTTACTGATAATGTCTAGGCTGGTCTCATACATTGCACTGTGCACAATGAATCACAAGCATAGATTTCAACTTCGCAAAAACAAAAGTTTGCAGCCCATCTGCGGCAAAGACCATCAGATGCCATATTGGCCCTTCCCGCCGTCCAAACATCTTGCTACGCATACAAACAGACATCTTGACTGCAAATAAGCTCTTTTTGTGTCTAAGAAAAACAACAGATCACCGCCAGTGCTCTGCTTTAAAGAATAAATGGGACATCTGCATGGCCATTCACACGACCGGAGGCCACTTCCGAGAACAACAACAACGTGCGTCAGCACCGTGGACCGCTAACTCTTACCGCCAGTGATCTGTTTCGAAGCATAAACCGGTCGTATGTGGCTGGCCATTCACATGACCGAGGCCACTCTGAGAATAACAATAACGTGCGTCAGCGTTAACTGGGTGGAAAGCTAACTCTTACTGCCAGTGATCTGTTTCGGAAGCATAAACTGGACGTCGTTGGCCATCTACGCGACCGAGGCCAATCTGGAGAAAAAAACAATAACGTGTCAGCACTGGCGGGCAGCTAACTCTTACCGCCAGTGATCTCGTTTCGGAAGCATAAACTGGACGTCGCTGGCCATTCACATGACCGAGGCCCCTCTGAAAAACAGCAATAACGTGTGTCAGCACTGCGTGGACAGCTATCTCATCACTGGCAGTGATCTGGTTTCGGAAGCATAAACTGGACGTCTGTGGCCATCTTCACATGACCGAGGCCACTCTGAGAATAACAATAACGTGCGTCAGCACTCTGGACATAACCTTACCGCCAGTGACCGTTTCTGAAGCATAACTGACGTCAGTATCGTTCACATGACCGAGGCCACGGTGAGAATAATAATAATGCGTCAGCACAGGACAGCTAACTCTCCACTGCCAGTGATCTGTTTCGAAGCACAAACTGGACGTCGTTGGCCATTCACGTGACCGAGGCCTCCTCTGAAAACAGCAATAACGTGTGTCAGCACTGCTGACAGCCATCTCCTTACTGCCAGTGGTCTGTTTCGGAAGCATAAACCGGACGTCTGTGGTCATCTTCACACGTGACCGAGGCCACTCTGATGAATAACAATAACGTGCGTCAGCACTGTGATTAAAGCTAACTCTTTACGGCCAAAGTGATCTTTTTCGAAGCATAAACCTGACGTCAGTGGTCATTCACACGACCGAGGCCACTCTGAGAATAACAATAATGTGCGTCAGCACAGGCGGGAAAGCTAACCTCTTACCGCCAGTGATCTGTTTCGGAAGCATAAACTGGACGTCTGTGCGGCCATTCACATGACGGAGGCCACTCTGAGAATAACAACAATAACGTGCGTCAGCTACTGCGGGGACAGGCTAACCCTTACTGCCAGTGATCTCGTTTCGGAAGCCTTAAACTGGACGTCGTTGCGCCGTCCACATGACCGAGGCCACTCTGAGAATAACAATAACGGGCGTCAGCACTGTGGACAGCTAACCCTTACCGCCAGTGATCTGTTTCGAAGCATACCCTGGACGTCTGCAGGCCGTCCACATGACCGAGGCCACTCTGAGGATAACAATAACGCGTCAGCACTGACAGCTACACCCCACGCCAGTGATCTGAGCCAGCGCTTACAAACTGGACGCCTGTTGCCATTCACAGACCGAGGCCCTGAAACAAAGTACACGTGTGTCAGCACTCTGGACAGCTAACCCTTACCGAGCGATTCGTTTCGAAGACAACCGGACGTCTGTGGCCATTCACATGACCGAGCGCTCACTTCCTGAGGATAACAACAACGTGCGTCAGCACCGAGGACAGCTAACTCTTACTGCCAGTGATCTGTTTCGAAGCACAAACCGGACGTCTGCAGGCCATTCTCGCGACCGAGGCCACTCTGAGGATAACAATAACGTGCGTCAGCACTGTGGACAGCTAACTCTTACTGCCAGTGATCTGTTCTCGAAGCATAAACTGGACGTCGTGTGGCCATTCACATGACCGAGGCCACTCTGAAAAACAGCAACAACGTGTGTCAGCACTGTGGACAGCTTACTCTTTACTGCCAGTGGTCTGTTTCGAAGCATAACCCTGGACGTCTGTGGCCATTCACACGACCGAGGCCAGCCTCTGAGGATAACAATAACGTGCGTCAGCACTGCGGACAGCTAACTCTTACGGCCAGTGATCCTGTTTCGAAGCATAAATCCGGACGTCTGTGGCCATTCACGCACGACCGAGGCCCCTCTGAGAACAGCAATAGCGTGTCAGCATCAGGACAGCACAATCCCTCACGTGAGTGATCTGTTTCGAAGCACAAACTGTCGACGTCTGTGGCCACTCGCTACGACGGAGGCCACTTCCGAGAATAACAATAACGCGTGCGTCGGCACTGCGGGACAGCGAACTCTTCACTGCCAGTGATTCGTGTTTCGAGCGCACAAACTGGACGTCGTTGGCCATCTCACATGACCGAGGCCACTCTCGAGGATAACAACAACGCGCGTCAGCACAGCGCGACAAAGCTACCCCGTACTGCCGAGCGATCTGTTTCGGAAGCATAAACTCGGACGTCGTCAGGCCATTCGGCTACGACCGAGGCCACCTCATGGAGAACAGCAATAACGTGCGTCAGCACTGCTGTGGACAGCTATCTCTTACCGCCAGTGGTCTCGTTTTCGAAGCATAACCTGGACGTCTGTGGTCATGTCACACGACCGGAGGCTTTCACTCTGAGAATAACAATAACGTGCGTCAGCACTGTGGACAGCTCAACTCCTTACGGCCAGTGATCTGTTTCGAAGCTACAAACTGGACGTCAGTTGGCCATTCACATGACTCGAGGCCACCTCTGAGAATAACAGTAACGTGCGTCAGCACAGTTGGACAAGCGAACTCTTACTTGCCAGTGATCTGTTTCGGAAGCATAAACTGGACGTCGTGTGGCCATCTCACATGACCGGAGGCCACCTCTGAGAATAACAATAGCGTGCGTCGGCACTAGTGAGCCGCGCTAACGCTTACTGCGAGTGATCTGGTTTCGACGCATTAAACTGGACGTCGTGTGTGCCATTCACATGACCGAGGCCAACTCTGAGAATAACAATAACGTGCGTCAGCACAGCGGACAGCCAGCCCTTACTGCCAGTGATCTGTTTCGAAGCTATTAACCGGACGTCTGTGGCCATTCACATGACCGAGGCCACTCTGAGTGATAACAATAACGCGCGTCAGCACTGTTGACAGCTAACCCTCACTGCCAGCGATCTGTTTCGAAGCATAAACTGACGTCTGTGGCCATTCACGCACCGAGGCCGCTCTGAGAATAACAATAACGTGTCAGCACTGCGGGCAGCTAACCTCTTACCGCCAGTGATCTGTTTCCGGAAGTACAAACTGGACGTCGCTGTCATTCATTTTGACCGAGGCCCTTCTGAAAACAACACATCGTGTGTGTCAGCACTGTGGAAAGCAACTTTACTGCCAGTGAGATTCGTTTCGAAGTATAACCGGGATGTCTGTGGCCATTCGTCAGCACCGAGGCTACCGTTAATAACAATAACGTGCCGGGCACTGCGGGCAGCTAACTTTACTACCAGTGATCTGTTTCGGAAGCATAAACCGGACGTCAGTGGCTCGCTCACATGACCGAGGCCCTTCTGAAAAACAACAATAACGTGTGAGCACTGTGGACAGCCACCTTTACTGCCAGTGATCTGTTTGGAAACATAAAGCGGACGTCTGTGGCCATTCACACGACTGAGGCCACCTTGGAGATAAGCAATACCTTGTGTTAGCACAGTGGAGAGCAAAATCCCAGTGCTAGTGCTCGTTTCGAAGCATAATAGAGACGTCGAAAGTTCCCTTGAAGTCGACGGCCATTATGACTCTTGGGTCGCACTTCGGCGACTTAGCTAACACCTCGTAGTGGATGAGGATCAGGGCTGCCCTGTGCGCCCGAAGTGCGGTCTGAAGGGGTGTGGCATAGATTTCCTGAATTTAAGGGGCGCCATTGTACTCGCTTGAAATATATCGTAAAAACAGCACCGATTGCTTGACGTGAGGAAAAGTCGGCTACAACATTGATGAAGAATTGGTGAGAGGACGGAGATCTAAGGAATGCCAATGCCATTAACTGGGCCTAGTTCAGTTCGACTCAAGCTTGATATCGTCCGTCTTGCAGAAACGCTGTGATGAGGGTGAAGCGGTCTTCCATAGAGACCTCCAGTTTTGAGCCTCCCGGACTAGTGCAATGTAGAGGATTTAATCAAACCTTTTTAAAGCCGATAAGAACCATGATGCACAGATTGCAGCCTGACTTGTTGCCGAGGACAGAGTTGTGAAGTACTGAAAGGTCGTTTGAGTGCTTGGGTGGCTTCTAAAACTGGTTTAGAATGAATGGAGGTATCTTTGGGTTTTGTGATGCTATAGTCTGTAAAAGGCCTAATCCCTTTTCTGTTGGTGCCGCTGGTAGCCCGAGGGTCAAATATATAATGCAGGTCATGATTTAGGATCCCTTCTCGCACCTGGATCTAAGTGGGTCGCCTCCTGGAAGGCCTGGGGATGTACTGTTGGAGCGGAATTGTAGGATCAGTCTAATGGGCTGCTAAGAAGTTATCCCATACGACGAATCATGCAGAGCCCTTTGAAGTCTGAGGTCTGAGGCTTGCAACGAGATCAGATAAGTAGGTGGTCGCTTCCCACTGTCGGTGTGCACTTGCCATACCCCTCGGCTTGGGAGCCCCTCTTAACCCTTAGCTCTCAGGCTCGAGCCCGCTGTACTCGTCATAATTTTGAACCAATAACGCCGATGACGAGTCCATGTTGTCAGTCCAGAACCATTTTAAATTTGCCTGATGGCTCCTTATCAATTCCAGGTCGTGAACTAACAGCAGAGGGACGTGAAATTCATTTTCTTTTTTTGTTCAGAGTGCATTTGTCTGGCAATGGGTATCTAAAAATTATGCCTGCGATAGTGTTTAAGTAACGCGGCTCGGAAACAGACTATTTGTGCGGTGCCACTCATTTCATCAAATGACATTTCCCCGACAGTTTGTTTCATCATCGCTGCGACAGATTTATCAACAAATTGTTTTATCGAGACTCGTTCATCGACATATCTTGCTATGTTTCGTCGACAAAATTTTTGTTTGGTTAGGGGTGCACTGGTTTGTTGTGTGAGCAAGGATACGGGTACATGCTCGGGGCAGGACCACCCCTACACGCTGCTGCGAAGCGGCATGTGTAATTTTGTGTAATAAACTCCTGGAGACTGTCGCCGCAAAGCGTCGTGAACTGGGTGGGTCGGATAGTTTAACATGTGCCCCAGTGATAAACGCACAACAAAATGTTCGTACAGCGTGCAATTTGTGTGTCGATGAAACTTCACAGCACAGCAGTGGTAGTATCGATGAAACAATTGGTGTCGATGAAACGGAGTCGTAAAGAGTTGATGAAACATGTGTCGATGAAACGACAGGGACCCTTCTTTCTGATGGTTTCATGAAAGCTCTGACAATGAAGGACTGCGAAGTTGCCTCCAAGAAGCTCAATATGCTTTTTACACGAGTCTGTCTTTGCCAAGGTAGACCAGAAAGATGATGGCAGACTCTGAAGAGCTCGTTCGCGGGTACGGCTTGGTATAATGCAGTAGGGTAAACATACATCAGAAATGTAATTAGGCGGTTTGAGCTGTTGCTTGATTGAAACATTGTTGATTTTATTGTTATAAAGACAAAGCATTCTGCCACTTGCATTCGGACCAAGATCAGGACATCTGAGTATTCGGTATACTTTCAATTTTTGATTTAAACAAATATTTCGCATATAAGAAAATCACAATTCATGATAGCGGAAAGCTAGTTCTGCAATCAATTTTTATTGACATACTCTTTATCTTTTACAAATTATTAAACCAATGCTGCGATCCAATATTGTGGACACATTTTCCTTCTAAAGTAAATTGGAAAAGTTGGTGCGTGTTTACCGGTAATCACCTCAGGCCGCGACGCGACGCGACGCGAGGGGAGAGGGGTACACGCGTCACGCACCCGGGTTTCGGAGTATAAACATACGACTGACAGGGCCTCTGAGAGCAAGCAGAGATGTTCGGAAGCATTTGAGAGAACCAAATCTGCTTCCCTCAAATTCTCTGATATTTTTCCAAAAGAAGACATCAGCTTCTTAACGTCCAGAACAATATCAATTAAATGTTTGTAACATACGTATCACTGGCTTTATCATTTGTATGCCACATGTGTGTAACAGCTGATTATTGTGAACGAGGGTGCACCCGCAGGTACTATCGCAGTCATAGATTAGCGGGCAGCTGATTGCGACGCGGAAACTTGACAAAGGACGCCACGTTTCACAGATGAAGTACATACTGCTTCGAAGGCGTCATTTCAGTAGACAGACTATTTATTAACGCCAGCAAAGATACGGTCGAAATCGGGTGAAGACACTTCTGTGTTCGACGGTTCACTCATGCCCATCCCGCACATACTACTACACTTATAAAGAAGACTTTGGTGACTCGCTGCATTTTAACGTCGCTCCACGGAAACCACTGCGAAGAAAAGCCGCTGCCGTCACGATGTTGAGGCGGAACCTGAGGCAGACGAAACGCAGACGGCGTTCGACGTATGTACGATGCTAGGCCTTACTCCCACATCCGACGTTTTCGATGGCAATGCTATCGCTGGATTTTCACGCTGTCGCGCAGAACCTATTGCGAATAAAAGTGGACGCGGTTACGACTTAGCCGACGTATGCTCGGGTAAGTGAAATACCGCGTTAAAAAACAGAATAATTGCTGCAAGATACTGGAGTCGTAGAAAATCTGCCCGGCAGCCATAGTTGAAAATATTCATTTGCCAAAACAAGATTGGTTCGGGCAGGTCGTGACGTCACGGAAACAACGGGACGCGATTGGTGGCGGAGGAATACAAAATTCCCTTTGAGGGGCATTTGCCGCTACCTTCTTGACCTGCAACCGACTATAGTTAGGTATTAAAAACATAAATTCAAGTACCCGGAACTTTAAACAAAGCGCTGATAAAAACAAGGACACAAACGTGACACCAGCATGCGCTTGTTCCTTAAAGCGCAGCTGTTCGGCGCCCGTATCCGGGTTGAGCGGCGTCGCCGTAACCGCGCGGACGTCACAGTTTCCCTGCTAAATTTAGCAGGAAGACTATATATCTGTTAAGTCACGTGACGTCAATTTTCCCGCTAAATTTAAGCGGGGAAATGTAGCCCAGCTTAATGTAGCAGGAAAGTTTTCGCTAAATTTAGCGGGAAAATTTAAGCTCAAATTAGCGGGAGATTTAACGAAAGTTTCGCGCTAAATAGGAGTGGAGGATGAGAGGAGGAAAGGAGGGTATGGAGGGGGGAGTGGGGCATACCCTCCCCTACGTACTCTCCCTCCACCTCCTCAATAGCTGCGCTCTTATTTCGCATTACAGAAAATTGTAAAACGGCTTTCATTTTAGAGCGCAGCTCTTAGGCGCTCGTTCTCGGGTTGAGCGGCGTCGGCGTCGGCGTAACCACGCGTTGCATAATGGGACGTCACAGTTTCCCTGCTAAATTTAGCGGGGAGACTATATATCTGTTAAGTCACGTGACGTCAATTTCCGCTAAATTTAGTGGGGAAACTTAACCGGCTTAATGTAGCAGGAATATTTTCGCTAAGTTTTGCGCTAAATTTAGCGGGAGAATTTTCGTTCACATTAGAGTTAAATTTAGCGAAAATTTGAGCTAAATGGGATCGTAGGAGGAGAGGAGGGTACGGAGGGGGAGGTGGGGCATACCCTTTCCTACGTACTCTCCTCCACCTCCTCAATAGCTGCGCTCTAATTTCGCATTACAGAAAATTGCAAACGTCTTTCATTTTAGAGCGCATCTCTTACGCGCTTGTTTTCGGGTTGAGCGGCGTCGGCGTCGGCGTAACCACGCGTTGCATAATGGGACGTTTCCCATAATGACGTCACACGTGTAGCGTCACGAGAGTAAAAATTTTGCCGCTAGATTTTGCGGGAAAATGAGGGAAGTTTTTCCACTAAATTTAGCCGTACGTTTTCCTATAATGACGTCACACGTGAAATTGACGTGGACATCACACGCGATGTCATACGTCAATTCATCGGAAACACTTTCCGCCAAAATTAGCGAAAAAACGATCCCGCTTAATTTAGCGGGGAATTTTTCCCGCTAAATCTAGCGGGGAAATTTTCGCTAAATTTCGCAGAAAATCTAGCGAAAATTTTCCGCTAAATGGGAGGGAGCTGGAGAGGAGGATGGGAGGGGGAGGAAAGGCATACCCTGCCCTTCGTACCTTCCCCTCCTCCTCCTCAAGAGCTGCTCTCTAAATCGGCGTTACAGAGAATTAGTAAACGTCTTTAATTTTGTGTGTCAGCGTGCGTTTTATACGTGCTTTTTTGCCTATATTTTATGCGTCAAAAGCCACACTATCAATTTTGTTTCGCCCCAAACTGTTGTTGAAATGACAGAAGTAGCACAATTAGGAAATCAAATGTAATTCTAATTCGAACAACTTTATTTAAAAATAAAAACCGCGAAAGGTAGTGCACTACGCGGTCCGTGCAAGTGAGTTATACGGCCAATATAATAAAGGGTCTCAATACCAATGTAAGTAAAATAATTAGCTTAAATTTGCTGAATAAAATTTAATTAGGTGAAATAAACATACAGTTGCAATTAGAAACGTGCTCAGGGTCATTGAAAACCACTAAATCATTACATTTTTGGAAAGGTCAAACCCTATGCGGAGGCTCGGGGGTGCGATAGTTACCACTCGTGGAACAGACGTCAGAAGGCTGACTGTGCGAAAACGCGAATCATAATCTTATCCTCGCTTTCGCAACACTACAGGGATGAAACAAGGAGACGGCAGGCTCTTTAAATCGACCGGAAAATTGGTTTCTTAACCTATGCGCTACGACTTTGTGCAGCGTTGCCCACAGATGGTGCATTTTTTCGTAAAATTTGCAAAGAACGAACTTGATCGAGAAAAAAGTAAAGAAGAAAAGGCTTAGCTCCTATGGAAACGCAGTGACGCCACCGTCTGCAAATACACGGCGCCGTTTCGCACGGGAGACAAGAGATGGCGCAAGTGGTCGCGACGCCAACTGCCGCCAACGAACGAGCAGACGACGCCGAGAGCCATCGTGTTTAGCAGACAAGGAACTGCAGTTCCTTTTTGTTACCGCGCCTGTTTTTGTTTCTGGGACTGTCGCCGCCTGCGGAACGCGAGCCGCTTTTGAGTCGAAAGGATCGTCTGCTAAAGTGCCGGCTCTCGGCGCCGTATGCTCGTTCGTTGGCGGCGTTCGTTGCGCCATCTCTTGTCTCCCGTGCGAAACGGCGCCGTGTTGTTTGAAGACCGGTGGCGTCGCTGCGTTTCCATAGGAGCTAAGCCTTTTCTTTCTTTACTTTTTCCTCAGGTAAATTCGTTCTTTGCAAATTTTACGAAAAAAATGCACCATCTGTGGGCAGCGCTGCACAAAATCGTAGCGCGATAGGTTAAGAAACCGAATTTTCCGGTCGATTTAAAGAGCCTGCCGTCTCCTTGTTTCACCCGGTAGAATGGCGCTCTTGCACGAGTGGCAACTTCAACGCATCCCCGCTCACCCCACCTGCTTTAAGTCTTTCTAAAATCATAATAGTGCAGTGGTTTTCGATGACCCTGGGCAAGCTTCTAATTAGAACCATGTGTTTATCTTTCATAATTAAAACGCTAATTCTTAACTTTTCGTTGGTACTTGAGAAGATATTATGACGATTACCCCCTATGTCGTGTCCGCCTGGCCGTGTGACTCAGCTGCACAAACCAAATTAGTGTACATTTCACAGCTTTCTTTTCAATAGATCTATTCCAACTAAATTCAAGCACCCTTTATATTAAGCCGCTTAGATTAGCATTGTAAGCGAGGATAAAACACTTCGTGTATATGTACTCTACAACAAACCTTGGGTGCCGAGCGAACATGAATTGCGAACATGAATTGGGCACCGATCGGTTTCATGCAAACATGAATTGCATGAAACCGATCGGTGCAAATTTGCGTCGTATGTTGCGCCTGCAGACTCATTTGCATATCTTTTTTGAGGGGATACCATTCTTTAGGACGGGAAAAAATGGAAAGCATTCAGATGGTAAACATGACAATATTTTGGAATATTCAAAGTCGTATCAGGGTGCAACATTATAAATAATTAATATCAAGTGACTCCCCCTCGTACAAATGTTTAATTATCTATATACGTGATGCGTAAGTTTAAAGGTATTCGACTAAATAATCAAAATGAAGTTGCTCTTCTCCAGTATTTAGGGACAGCCTTGTTCACATAACATACAACTTTATTAACTGAAGTTTTCTTCTGTTTTTTTTTTATCACAGAGGCGAATATACCACATGTATATTGATATTATTTTTTTAATTCCGAAAGATTATGGATGACACGTATTTATACAATACACTTAAAACATACTTACACCCTAAAATGACAGTAATTAAACGCTTGATAAAAAAATCGGCCAGCTATTCCATAAAGCAGCTCTACTGGTGTATTCACCCGACAGAGATTTCTTCCACAGACAAGAGCAAACTTAATCGCGCTTCGACGTCACGTGCGCCACATTACGGTTGCTTGCTATAGACCAGCGTCAGCTCTTTTCCATGGACGCCGCCATATTTGTTTATGCTGACGCCATGACACTGTAGGGGGCTGCGCCTTATGCAAGAATCTGTTTCTTTCGAAAGCTTCATACATATCGTAGTGCAAGAACGTTAGAAATACAAAGTCACGAAGCTCCAAGAGCAATCCTGATGTCAAGAGCGCAATAAAACGCAAAATGTTGCTTTATGCTCAGCTCCTCTCTTCACGAAAGCCTTCGTTTAAGAATATTGTTTTGCCATTTTTATCACTGGGGACTAGGATCTTGGACACTGGTCTATATTCCGTTCACCCTTAAGCTGAGACTACAGCCAAAGCTGCAAGCGCGAGCTAGCCCGCGCTCTAGGCTTTGAGACATGCTTCGAACGCGAGCGCTCAATCCACATATGGAAGAAGAACATCTTAAAGCTGCAGTCTCGTGCTCTCGTGGCTTTATCATTGAATGCAGTCTCAGCTTAAGGATGAACATAGTTACACTATGTTCACAAGCAAGCATCCGTGATGCGGCGCACATAACCTCGATGCGCAATGACGTTTGCTCCTCTCTGTGGAAGGAATCTACTTTCTTGTTAATACACCATTAATAACACAATGGCGTTGTCGTTTTGAAGTGTCTCCTCGAAAGATGTTTAAGCATCGAGATGACGGGAAAATAACGATAGAAATGTAACTCGTGCAAGGTTTTTTTTTTTTTTTTTTGTCGAAGATATAATTTATAGAGGCATAAGGAATCGAGCCATCTGATATATTGAAGTGGTCTATTTTTAGAATAGCGCAGGAGAAAAATATATGTCAAATAAATGACAAATAAGTCATTTTTCCACTCGTTCGGTAGCGGCAGAAGAGCCTTACCGTGGACAAAACCACAATGTCTGATTGGAATATAATCAGTGTGTTCGGCTTTTATCTTTAACTTGTGACGAAAATCAATGAAAAAACAAAATCAGCCCTTCTCTTAACATTGTAACACTGAAGCATAAGGACGCCTTGAAATCTAAGCCTTATTTATTATATGAGCGCTTACAATAAGTCTGCTTACCATCAAGAAATGTATAAACATACCCAATGTAAAAAAAAACAAACAAAAAACATTGTACTACGACGGTCTCATTTGTACCCACCTCGTTACGAATTTCCACTGCTGGGAGGCTCGTTACTATCAAAACCTGCAGAAGTGGGGTTTAAGCTCTAGGCAACCCTCCGTGCAACGGAAACTCGGGTTCAAAGAGACACAGCGCCGTGGTAGGCTCTCGTTTTTTAGCAACCCTCGCAAAAATAATATTTACTTTACACAGTGAAAACGGTAATCGCTGATAGATTACACATTACAAAAATATTTGCTGAATTTCTTTGTTATAATCTCACAATGACCTACTCCAGGCGACACACTTTTTTCAGGGTTGTTTTGGCCCTCCACATCTGGACCTTCTGTTGGGGAGAGCTACATTCTCAAATACGAGTACCAAGAGTTCTTCGCAAGTCAGCCAGCCTGGTTGGAGGAATATTTTGATCACAAAAGAAAGCGAGCAAAAATTAAGGCTGTGTCACTTGGCGTTGAGTTTGTCGACATCTACGATTTCGCCACACAGACAGTTACATCATACAAATCTAGAAAACCCTGTAAGTACGAAATTTCCTCGGCTTGTAGAGGTTCTACTTCACAAACTCTGGTTTAATTTTGAGCCGAAGAAAACACGTTGATTGGATTGTATTTAATGGGTTTGAGTGTTTTAGTCACGCATTTTTTTTTGTCAGGCATCTCGAAACACGATGATCTAGCATTGCACGTGAAACCGACCTGGTAATTATTTCTTCCGCGCGTTGACAATAACAAAATATATATATATATATATGTATATATGAAATAAGAATGATAATGTTAAAAACATATTGTATATACAATGATGAGGTTGGTACACGTGCGCCATTTCGTCGTTAGACCTCATAGACCGGGAAACTGAGATATGAGAACCGCTCTGGAGAAAACTCCATATCCGTAAAATTCTCATTCGCACCTTGCGCTCTCACTTTCGGCTATTCTCAGCAAAATTATGTAAAATATTTATGTCAGTCAAACATTTTCAACCGTTGCTATACTATCTGCAAGATTTATAGACGGAACCAATACAAAATTGAACAAAACCGATTACAACCTCGCGAACCTATACGTTTTATTCCCAAACCTGACGGATTTTTATGCATTAGGTACTGGAGCCCCATTTCCAAAATCTTAAACTTCTTCATGCTTACAATAACAAAAAAATCGCAATATTTCAGAGGATTATGATAGTATCAGACTTACAGCCCGTTACAAAATTGAGGTTTCGCTTTTTTCATAAATACCTCCGGTTCCTCAGAAACTTTTCATATTACCCAGGTGTTAGCCCATGTGAAGGACGCATTTCTGGATATACTTACGCCCAGAGGCCAAATAGCATTTACAAACGCTCCTATTCAAAACATCGATAGTGGGATGCATTTAAGACATAGTTTCCTTTAAATAGAAATACGGGCATAATCAGGTTATTTTATGATCTAATTATGATAGGGATCCTATAACCCCCTTTTGCAACCATATATAGAAAAAATATAACCATTTGCTTTTTTTAAAAGAATCCTTTCAGTGCTTGTTAGAAGTCCTGAGACTGCAGATTATGTAATCTGAGCAGGAAGTTAAGAAACGCCAGCTGGCACCCTGTTTCTATTTATTTCTATTTATGATTTTAGTATATCAAAACTTTCTGCTTGTTACATGTCCTTTGCAGATATAAAAATGCAAATCTCGAACCAAAATATATTAACCACGTATGTACGGTTCACACAAACAGAACTTTCAGAACAAAAAAGCTCGTCTCTGTAAAATTATGAACACATATAAAAGCAAAACCTAATTGGTCAGTTCAGTTTAAACCGAAAAGAAATAGGAAAGAACTCAGAAAGGGTAACCATAACTCTGACGTAAAAAATGTAACAGACGAATCCACAAAAACACCCTGTCATACACACGAGCTTGAAGTATACGATACACACTTCTCTACAAAGCGATTATTTTACGATATTTGTGTATTAATCGAGCTATCAGCGTGACTTTGACGACACACTCTATAGCTCGTGTATTCTCGGTTGCTGGCTGTTATGTCAGATTTAGGCTCGTGTGGGACTGAATATTTGATATTCATATAGTTTTTGTAATTATCCATATCCATATCTTATTATTCTGCGAGAATGTGTACGAATTCAAAGCGGCTTGACGACTTGCAAAAACCACTGTTCAAAAAATGCTATCATGTAATTGCTGAATAGTCAGACATGGGCAAGCATCGTTTCACTAACGCCTGTAAATATAGTTATTAACATAACTCTATCAAAACAAATTACTTCTTCGGGATGATGTTCCCGACAGCGATGCACGTTACGGCTCAAATGAAAAGTGATAATTAGCAAACTATTTACTTAAAATTCACTAAATAACTGTTTATGCAATTTTCTCATCTTGCACACCTTAATTAAAAATGGGTTGTACATTGGCGAAATATGCCTATATGGTGTATTTAGATTAGGACAGTCATAGGGGTGTCACGTATATTTTTTGTTTTCAATAAACATTTTTATATGAAGTAGCAAAACATGTCCAACGAATGGAATGAGCCTTACGTTTTCAAGATACTACTTTGCGTTCTTAAAGGCACTGACACATCAAAATCATCTTTTTTTTTATCCGAAACGATTGAAAACGGTGCTGACATACCTCAAAATTCTAAACTTGGGAATTCAGTATTTGTGAATTAAAAAACAATTTCCAAATGCTGAATTTGAAGTTCCCCGCGGTCCCCGGCAGTGCAGTCAGTCAAATGTTGCGGTTCCTGCGACTCGACTTTCTCTCGACCTCCGCTGACCCGATGCGAGGAGGAGGCGAGCTGGCGGGATAGAAGGAGCCAGCGCGGGGAAAACCGGTTTCTTCGCCGACACGCCGATCTGCTCGAAGCGCTAGGAGGACACAAATCTAGAAGGGACATCTCACCGAACTCCGATTTTGGTATTTCAAAAAGAAGGCTGCAGTGCGTTCGCAATTGCGTTAAAAAACATGTTTTACGATTGCCATTATTAAATGTTATAGAAATGCCCTACAAAGCTTCTAAATCTCCTGATTTTTGACGTCATCGAGTCTTAAGAAGCAACGGAGGTATGCGGCGGGAGATTTAAAAACGCCAAAATAATAAAAAGGCGCGCGGGCGCGCGGGAATTTTTTTTCGCGATGCGTTTTTTTTTCCGATGACTTATGACTACAACTTGCGTCGCTTTAGACAATATAAAATATGCGACCTTCGGGGCGTCAGTGCCCCCTTTAAGAAAAATCGCTTCTGAAATTGGGGGGAAACATCGGCTTCTCCAATTACACGTTGACGCAAATTTGAGGGCTCCGGGAGTAAAATCTAGAGTGTTCTACACCGTGAATATTATTATGTGTAACGTATTCAAACTGGTTTACTAGAACTAGTTAAGTTTGAAATAGCGGGAATTATATTCTTAAAATAAAATTATTAACTTGGTCTTTTGAGCAACTCTTTTTTATATTGAGGCATTTTCCCGAAAATGTTTAATGCATTTTAGATTTATGTTTCTGAGCTGAAGCATATCGTGTGGATTATATCGCTTTTTTATTTTTAAGCAAAAATATCAAAGTTTTACTGTTGCAAGGATTTGTAATGTGTGCCCGGAATTCACTATCGAAATCTAAAAAGTCAAAACTATGTTAAATTCGGGCGGCATTTTAGAAATGAAGCATCGTCATTTTTTTCAAGCTTTATCTCAAAGGCCCTTGACAACCGGTAATTCAAAATGTACAAAAATATGTTGCATTATTCTCTTTTAAACTAAAGAAATTAACGCTTTGCCAGGCCTATCAGTAGTCGATTACCGTTGGAGGATTCCTCTCTTGACTTGTGCCACTCGAGCACCGCATTTCACAAGTGTGGCTGATATTTTATAGGAAAAACTGATCTTTGCGACACGTTTGGTCCTGAGGGTGCCGTACTTGGTTAATTATTTATTTATTTATTGCTCTACCTTCGAGTCGGTAAGTTTAATTTTGGTAGTCTGCTAACGAAATAGTTAAATTTACTTTCTTCGACATTGCTATAACCTTGTTTTCCCTTACGACGGACTTCAGGGGAAGTTACGAGCCATCTCCGCCAATTGAACGTATCACATGAGAACACGCACGTCGCTGCGCCCGTCTCAAAGGTCACGTGACACTAACGCGGCATTGAATTGACCTCAATGGCTTGTAGCATCCTCTGCAGTCCGTTGTAAAGCAAAACATAAAAGGCAGAGGCGAAGTTACTGATGTTTCTGCCCCAAATGTCGAAGGGTGCGGCGAAGGCGGAACGATTGCACTGCAGGTTGTGTGTGAAAAACAACGGCGAAGGAGTGTAAGCATAGGCAGCGTCACTGAACCAACGTTGCGCCGCTGGGACTGGTGTTTGTAACGCCGCTGCACATCGAGTGACGTTTACACCATGCAGCGAAAGGCACCGCGCAGACTGAAAAAAGAACTGGGCTCTGTAGAGTGGATCTATCTCCTTTCTCGATCATGTTCCGCAGGATGTTATTTATGGAGATGGAGGCTCATATAAAGTAGAATAAGTAAGAAAGATTAATAAAGTTTTGTTTTAATGTTGTCTAAAAGTTTTGTTTTTCGGTGTTCATCACGTGTTTGCACGCCAATATCTTAACAACCTTTGTATATAAATACTTGTTGTGTATATTGTTTTATCTGAGAGGCGGGTAAAGCAAATATTCTAAAAATGATGTAGACAATGTGAAATATATTAAAGGATAGAGGTCTGAAAATTTCGCCGACAATCGTCAAAGTGCCATGTTTTGGTTTTTTTTTATAAAAATGAAATGTAGTATTATAAGACCGCGCGTGGGTTGACTAGTCTACGGGGTGTAGCTAGATGAGGTGCCGTGACCTAAAGGTCGGTTCGCCGGAACATCGCTGGATGTGTGAGCTCCGACTCACCGGGCTGCCGTGTGGGTTCCAGGAAACGGCCGGTCATTTCGGAGTGGGCGGTCCCGCCGAAGACATCAGCTCCCGCAGGACGAAGCCAACAGACACGTTCGTTCTGGTCATGATTTGAGCGGGTCCTCGAGCGATCGGCCGGATCGCTCGCCTTTTATTGATTTCATAACAATGTAAACTCTTAGCCAATCAGTCGTCTCGCGTGATGTGATGTCACGTACCTTCCTCTTTTACGCATCAGTACATACACGTAAGGTAATAAACAATTAATACTGTTGACCAAGTCTTACCTTCACGCGGAATGTTTCTCAACATCATAGGGCTTCTACTCGCGAGTTTTAGAATATACAGTATTAGTAGAGCATTGCCGGCTCTTGCTTAAGCAATAAGCAATAGTATAGCGTTCGCTAAAAGCTGCCTGCTCCGACCGATTTTAGTTGTGCGCTCCGTAAACGTCGCCGAGTGTACATCTCCCGTGATCTTCTTGATTGAATTTGCCAGAGCCGTAGATTTCCGCGTGCTTACAGCGCCAACATGCTCCACAAAAGAAATATTAAACATGAAAACGTTTCTAATGGTTTTATTTTAAATTAAGCTCAAGCCGCAGGCCGCAGGTGCCTGGCTAAGCGCGTATTTATGCGGGGTACTGAGGCTACGACTACGAGTGCGTAGCGAAATTCGATCATAGAGCCTCCGTCAATTGTCCCGTGAAAACGGCGCCTTTTATCGATGCTACCTACTGATGTCCGGTGCATGGCGACAAATCGGGCGATTTTTTAAGAGCCGTTCGTCTGTTGGCAATGAACTACACGAAGAGGCTTAGCGCACATTGCGAGCTGTGAACATTTTCACTATGCATTCCTTCAGCTGCACAGCGGTCTGGCTCGACTGTGGTAGGTCCCGAAAAGAATTCAAGAGCTGAACACCACATAATTTCACATAACACTAAACTTCGCGAACACCACGTCGCCCATTGTACGCCAGTCGAGGTAACCGCCATCTTGAAACGGGTGCTCACGCTGTGCCCGAGATCAGCCGATATCTCTCGAGAGCTTCCTGCAAAGCCCGCTAGCCCGCGTCACAAAATCCCCAGCGTTGTGTACGCGCGAAATACGCTAGCCCAGAGCCGTGCATAGAGAACGTTTGGTCAATGGGAGGTGCGGGCAAAACCAGGGCGTGCACCAGACTCAGACAAAACGCTTGACATGCTCTCTTGACCAACCAGAAGCCGAAAACAATCCCCTGGCGATTGTAGCGAGCAACAGTTTTAATCATTGGTATATGGTCTTAATAAGCGCGTGAGAGTTAAATGTAGTAACCTTTCAGGGTTGAAAATAGGGTGCATGTAATGTTTTGAATATGATCACGTAGAAAGATGTAAGAAACGAATATGCCGCTCGAACTCTGTTTTGCTCGGACAGGGTGTGGTCGCACGGACGGCAGATTCCCGGCCCCCGCCTGGCGTACCGATTATGTCGATCGTTTCGCTAGCCGCTCTCTTCCACCATGATTTTGGATGGCCACTCCGCCGCGTTTATTAATTTCGTTTCTCGCGACCATCACCAAAGCATTATTTCCGGCTTCTGGTTGGCCACATTCGAATTTGTAAAGACGCCCTGGAACACATCCTGCACGCTTTCGGCCAATGGCGCATCCTCATTTGTCTCCCATGCTTCCCAATAAATGGACAAACTCTTTACATATATGGCTCTGCGCTAGCCCTGCTGTTGCGTTCTGCGCATGCGTACTTCCGACCCGCAATTTCTTTCCCCGCAGGGGACGCCTCACACCTTAGGTGTTAAGTGCTTGGTGAGCGGCGTCACTCCGTACTCCAGCCACGTAGGCCGCCATAACCACATCCAGGGGACACCTGCTTTTGTAGGTGCTTGGTGAGTGGTGTCACCACGAACCCCGAGCCATGCGGGTTCACTCACCCACGCCTGGCTGTGCGTGGCTTAATCCGTGTCCGGGGAAAAGGGGATCCTTGTAGTTGAGCTTAGCCTGGGGTATGTTTGGACCCTTCGGGGACACCCAGGCGAGGCAAAATACCATTTCGGCCCCTGCTTCTCGTAGGCAGGTGTCCTGGCTTGGCCCGACCAGGATAATTCAGTTAGTCGCCTTTCGAAACTTCTCCTTTCTTTAACTTTTTCTCCTTCTCCTCTTCCTTCTTATTTTACCTTCTCTAGCGACAAGGGCTAACCTTGCAGGGGATGACAGATACCCTACACCAGATCCACTCTTGGTTGTAGCTTCCGGGAAGCACTGTTAGAGTAACATCTCCAGCAAAGCCCTTCTGGCTATGGTGCGTTACCTAACACCTTGTTGGGTTCGGTGGTGGGTGGTGCACCGCTGATTTTGAACACTCTTTGCCCATTATGGCGCCCCACCCTCAAAACCTCGTCCAGGGCACGCCTTTAAAAGGCGTGCATTGCTCGAGAGAAGAGCGTGTTGGTTCAAGACAAGTATGAAGAAAGAATAAAACAATTAAAACTGTGACAATATAACACATCTTTCAAGGCGCTGCCGAAAACAAAAAACCATTGACAAAGATCTCAAGACAAAATACTTTACTAGTTTTTTTTTTCTTTTCTTTTATCTTGATGAACAGAAATCAGTGGCGAAGATATCCCCTGTTGTTGTAGCCATAGTTCTAGAGTACTTTGTAGGGTTCTCCTACAAAGAGAACAAACTGCACTCTGGAGACCTCCTTGTGGAGGTAACCACGAAAAAACAGAGTGAAGCGCTCCTGAAGCTGACCAGTATGCTTCACGTAGAAGTTATCGGTGAGCCCTCACCGCACGCTCAACACCATCCGTGGAGTCCTCTCCGAGGAGGACTTCTTGCACACTAGTGAGGATAAACTCCTTGAGGGACTCCAAAGTGACCGATTCCTGCGGTCCGCAACTCGTTGCTCGGGGGCACGGACTGGTAAAGTCGAGCGCCTTTTTGACTCGCGGATTTTCGGCGGCAGACTGACTCGAAAAGCGTGTGCGTCTGGCAACAGTACAACGTTTTCTTGTTTTTTGTATTTTTCCTGTTTTTTTTTTTACGATTAAAACAAAAATGGCGGACCGTGGTGTTTTGTGCGTTCGCTGATTTATTTGGTCTCGTGATTCTTTGTTCCACTCGCTGAAAGAAGCTGCAGAAAGTTTGTCCGGCTGACGCAATTGCGCAGGTTCCGGTACTACCCTGGGCCTGTGTCAAAGCTCCCGTCGAAACTAGTCTAGCACGCCGCCATAATTCTTGCACGTCCGATCAGGCTTTCACCGAGCAAGGCCTTTCTTGTGGACTGTGGTGTGCTTGAGTATTGTGCACGAGCGCGGATTGCGTGAAGGCATCTCCAAACGCCCATCCGCGAGCCCAGAAATTTGTCGCTTCTCCGCCGAACCCTTCTCGAAGCAGGACCATGCCTGTGTCACTGTCGTCATGCGAAATAGATCACTCACTGTGTCAGGCTTACAGTAGCACACAGTTACTTAACTATGGTTAGCTATGGAGTAGGGTGCGTCGGGGACTCGTCCTTCGTGCGAAGACAACCAAGGACAATCCGTCGAGGCTGTCTCAAGCTGTGCCCATAGCCCCTCGCGTGCGGCTATTCCGAGTGAAGTTCTGGTCAAACAGGGAAGCTGCAGTCAACCCGTTTCGCTGGCTGCCGCGCTGCCGGTGAGCATTTCAACAATATCTGCGCGAACACGATGCCGATCAATTTCAGCGGAAATCTGCTTGCCCTCAAATAATCTGGCACAGACTGTCAGGGAGTCTAAGCGTGTGCCGGCTGCCACACGGGCGTAAGTCGCCCTGACCTTTTTCGGATCGTCAATAAGCCAGCTGGTCTGCCGCGCTGGTCGTTGAGAGTTGCAACGTCGTTTCGAGCTAAAATCTCCGCACTCGCGAGAATGTCACGCCCAGTGGTCAATACGTACCTGCTGTGGCCCCGGACTTTGCCTTAAGTAGCTGTTGCCGGTGATCGCTGACGCCAGACACATGTTTGGACTGCGTCATAATGCAGTTCGTCTCCGCACTTCTTGCAGAAGTTGCAACCAATCGTCTTCGAGCTAAAACACGCACGCACAGGGTATTTGACCACGTTGCAGCTGGCGGCCATCCATTGACAGACTCCAGTCCGCCTGCTCAGGGTTGGCTTCTTTCAGGTACTTTAGCCGTTCCCCTTTCGTCGGCTGGCAGTTGAGTTCGTGCCGTCGGCATGCGAGATGGCCCGCGCTGCTCGGCAGGATTCACAGCTGACGGGTCTTCGAAAGTGGTTCTGGCAAACACTTTCTAGCGCAAAGCGTCTTCCGTTAATATTTCCACCGACAGACTGGTAAACGGACGCTGGTCTTGTGGTTCAAATCACGGTGACGGAATTAACCCGTTTCTCATACATGTCACGGGAAGTTCTTGCCGGATCTTTAGCCAACAGTGGCTCCGGTAAAACGTACCGGAATCTGATAGACTGGTGGCGACCAGTAATATTTCCACCAAAAAACTGTTAGAACGACGCCGGTTTTCTGGCGAAAATGAGTAGCAGGAAACTCGTCTCGCCGAATGTCACCACGATAGTTAATTTCGACACGGGTTTATCAATAAGGGACAAACGAAGTCACATGTTTTATTTTTACGTTTTATTGAAAAAGAACCTTTGTTTCGTCAAGATCTTAACGCAATTATCGGTTACTAGCTCCAAAGACGCATCTTTTTTCAGTTTTTGTTTTTTACAGCTGACGCTGGCTTCGACTCTAGCACGGTGTGTATGAAACGGAATATACGTACTGTTACAGTATAGAGGTTTGATCTGCACAGAGATGGCAACGTATAATGCATTTTCTATGAAAATGAAACAAACCGTGTGCACTGGCCATCATTGGATGTCCCTCGGACGTCCACTGTATCTCCAAATCCGGACACTCAGAAACGGAAGTCCACTGTACGTCCGATCGACGTCAGAACCCTGGCACTGTATATTTGGCTCTTTTTCGGACGTCCGACGAACGTCCATGGTTTTTTGGGGCTCTTCAGCTCGTATAAGTCTTGGGTATCCTCGTCATCACTCGAAGGTGCCGACTCATCATGACTAACCCGCGTGTGTTTATCGCCGCCGTTGATTTGTTTCAGTCTTCTGGTAACACGCCCTGCCCTTTCAACGTGTTCGGTCCTTCGGCGAAAATTGCAGCGTGCCGTGCGGAATCTGCATGTATAGCTGCGACGTGTTGTTCGTGACAGCGATGGCATCGTTGTTCACTCGTTACAAAGTCCTGTTTCTCTTGCTTGCCTTGTAGGTTTGTAGGTTCCGGTTTTTACATACTGTTGATCTTCGACCCTTGGTTCACGGCGTTAACGGTGGTCTTTTGAGCTTTGACCTCTTTTTTGCTGCCTTGCTGCACTTTCTGCTCTCAATGCGAAATCATACGCCTTCTGGAATGTTAGGTCTCGCTCTTCAATAGTCTTTGCTGAAGGTGTTCGTCCGCAATCCCACATACGAACCTATCCGGAGCATCACCTCCATCGGTAGCATTGTTGTGGACGATGAGGTGACAGGCTCGCCGCCGCTCGCACTGGGGCTTGTGCTGGGGCTGGTGGTGGTGCTGATGTTGGCGCTGGTGCTGGTGCTGGCTGTTGCTGGCGCTGGTGCGGTTGTCAGAACTCCAAAGTTGCAATTGACGGCGAGCTGCCTTAGTGCCGGAGCATATCTACTGATGGAGTCGCCTGTCTCCTGGTCTCTCCCGCTGGAACTTGCTTTTGCTGAGGAGCTCGGACGGTTGCGGGTCGAAAGGGGTGTGCAGCATGTTCGATATATGCCGTCGTAAGCATCTTGGCCAGGCTTGTTGAGGTGCCACCAATGCTCGCACCGTTTCATAGGTCTTGGTGCCGCACAAGGTGAGGAGAAGTGCCTTCTTCTTCGAAACGACAGTTGCCCCATTCGCTTCAGAGTAGAAGTTCAGTCGTTCCTCCCACAATGACCACCCGGAGCCGTCGAATTCTGCCAGCTTACCCTGAGTAGCTGTAATCGTGAAGACGTCCGAAGATGCGTGGTCGTTCGTTCACTACTTTGCCGCCAGTGTAAAATAGCCTTAGCTAGGTATACGGACTTAGCTGGGCTAATGACGAGACAGCCATTCAAAACATCCGAAAACGGTCGGGGTTCCTTTTATATGATCACAAAGAGCGCAGCCAGCTCTCGAGACGAAAGCCCGCGCTCGTGCGCGGCGCTCGCAGACTTGCCCGCCGGCCCTGTGCCGGTGAATACGTCACATACACATCTCATCTTCTTGCAATCTTTCTAGTTGAGCAGCAGTTACAACGGGCTATAAACAAACTTTGTTAGTGGGCAGACGGACATGGTTTCAAGTTTTAGAGCGCAGCTCTTAGGCGCCCGTTTCCGGCTTGAGCGGCGTCGCCGTCGCCGTCGGCGTAACCGTAACGCGTCAGCATAAAGCATCGGCGTGACGCGTCGGCGTCGCCGTAACCATAACGCGTCGGCTGTAACGCGTCGGCGTGACGCGTCGGCGTCGCCGTAACCGTAACGCGTCGGCGTAACGCGTCGGCGTGACGCGTCGGCGTCGCCGTAACCATAACGCGTCGGCGTAACGCATCGGCGTGACGCGTCGGCGTCAACCGTAACGCGTCGGCGTAACGCGTCGGCGTGACGCGTCGGCGTCGCCGTAACCGTAACGCGTCGGCGTAACGCGTCGGCGTCGACGCGTCGACGTAACTGCGCGGTGCATTATGGGAAACGTCCCATAATGCACCGCGTGGGAAGGGGAGGGAGGAGGAGGAGGGAAGGAGGGAGGAGGATGAAGGAGGAGGACGAAGAGGGAGGAGGAGGGGGAAGGAGGAGGAGGAAGGGAGGAGGAGGGGTTGAGGAGTTGGGAGGAGTAGATGAGGAGGAAGGAGGAGAGGGTACTGAGGAGGAGGGGACGCATACCGTCCCCTCCGTACCCTCCCCTCCTCCTCCTCAAGAGCTGCGCTCTAATTCGGCATTACAAGGAATTCTAAACGTCTTTCTTTTTCTTTTTTTGCAGGGACGGTTTGTATGCTTTTTTTCCTGCGCTGCGGGCTGTCCTTAGATTTCGCTTTGGAACGAAACGGGACACTCATTCCTGTCAGGAATGAGCACAGATTTCTTTGTGATATATTTGACAAAAATTACCTTTATTTCCCACCTGAAATTTCTGAAAGAAAAGTCCTTTCGTTCCACAAACCTTCTGATGTTTTTGGCTCATAACTCTTGGGGGTTGGATCGGAAATGTCTTTTGGACTAGCACAACGCCCTTGTGCGTGGTCTGCTCTTTATTATGGCACCGTGGTGTACAAATCAGCCCGCCCGTCTGCTCTCTAGATGTTGGATCCTGTACATAATCTTGGCTTGCGTTTGGCAACGAGTGCTTTTCGGACATCACCAGTACTTAGTCTGTATGCGGAATCAAATAAGATGTCACTGTGCAAATGACACCAGTTCCTCACTCTAACATACGCGTCTAATATCCTAGCCAATCCCTAATCCCCCAACATATAATTCGAAACAAAGGTCCCAATTCTACCGTCTCTTTAAAAATAAGCCAAGCATTGTAAGACCCTTAAGTTTTCGTCTAGAGCAATTTCATTCCTCACTTCAGTTTCGTCTGGACAAACTTAACCTACTTCAGAACGCAGCCTGCGTTGCCCCTAAAACGTGGGGATTTTTTTTTGCTACTGGACTTAACTAAGTTTAATAAGAATAGCATATAAAGTATTGCAATTAAACAGGAATCCCTTGACGTGGAAGAGGAATATAAAAATTATGCTCACTTTTACACTGACGGTGTGACTTCATCTTTTGTCGGTTGTGCAGTGCACTCTGGTAATTTTATTAGAGTAAAACGTCTTCCCGAATTTGCTAGTATATTTACTGCTGAAATCTAATCTGTGACTTTTTGCTCTGGATTATACTCTCAAGACTAAAAATAGACGGGCCGTATTATTTGTGAACTCTAAGAGTGCCATTACTGTATTATGCTCTCTAAAATCCACTAAGAATATGCTTGTGGAACAAGTGCGAAGTAAACTTAACGGAGCTTTACATAAAGGTCACAATATAAAATTCTGCTGGGTTACAAGTTATGCGGGAATAAAGGGTGATGAGGAAGCAGACAGTTTCGCTGCATCCTCAGGTAACTTCTCTCAATATCAAGCTAGCTTACCCTATCCGGATATGAAACAATTAATTAGGTTATCACTCTTTTGTTTATGGCAGTCAGAGTGGGCCATGGTGTGTAATAACAAATTCCATGTAACCAAGCCCGTCTTTGGATCCTGGGAGAGCTCTTCACTTAAGAACCGCTTACACCAAGTTGAATTTTGCCGGCTTCGAATTGGTCACTCTCGCCTTACGCACAGGTATCTCCTTTGTGGGCAGGATCCGCCAGTTTGTGAGCACTGTGGAGACCATCTTACTATTCTTCATATTTTGTGGCTCAGACCAGGATTTGACACTGAACGACGCGCTCGTTTTCCGGAGTTTTTTAGATACTGTATTCCATTTCATCCCGCTCTCTTGCTGGGAAAGCGCCTCTCATCTCTCTTGATCGAGTTTTGGCATTTATTACTAGTACTGGCCTTATACACTAGATCTAGTTCTAGCTATTTCCAGGATCGTCATTTTGAATGACGTGACCATATGTGGTTCATCACTTAATTTAGTCTAGCACAGTATGGCCTCCATTGCTGTTGCGCCATAAAACCCGCACACACACACACACACACACACACACACACACACACACACACACACACACACACACACACACACACACACACACACACACACACACACAAAAACACACACACACACACACACGCACACACACACACACACTAACACAATTTCTTTGCGTACGCAAAGCTTTAGCGTATGATCCACAAAAACTATCTAATAGAGTTTGAAACATTTTTGCGTACGCGAAGAAATAGCATTGTCGCCATGCTCCTTTTCAAAACGCAGTTTGAACTTGCGCATGCATTTTGCGACGACTGAAGTTTTTGCATATGAAAATATTTTGGTACGTCATTCTAAAACACCCTAATATAATTACTTAAGTTAGTTATTATCAAACATGACCTCACCGGCGGTGCGCGTAAATGCGAGTGCCCGCTGCTTCATGATATATATGACTTTTCGTGCCTGGATATTTTATTTTTTCTTGACAAAACTTTTTTAAGATTAGTTTACACTATAATCAAGGTGATTATAAATATAAAATATAAAATGAATTAAATCGGTCGACAAGCCACCCTTTGCTCCTACTTATCTAAAATCTCCCACCACGCTATATCACAAGCCTTTCGTTCCGCCCTCGCCACGTCCCCCGTTGCCAAGGACAAGAGCTTGCTTCACATCGCCTCGCATGTAGGGATGCCTACAAAGAAATTAATTAAGCAAATTTTCAGAAAACTGCTTGCATTAATTTTATTGAAGACATCTCCTTGGAAAGATAGCACAAGGAACATATATTTAAGGGGGATTCCCTTCCTCGTTCCTCAATGGGAAAATTTCGCTACAAAAACCTGAGCTTCAGGAATGCCCCAGAGTATTGATTCTTTTTTAGCTTGATTATAAAGATATAATAGGAAGTCTAAAGATCCCTGAAGTTAACCCTAAAAGCCCTGAAGCTTTTTAATAAATTCCAAAAATATGACCGCTCTGAATGTTTTGAGCACATTGAGGCAATCTTGAAATTAAAATTATTTAGAAAATAAAGGTTACAAAACGAATTGTAGCACGTACATCAATAAGACTAAAAGTCTGGGTGTTTGCGCATTTGGTAAATAACTTTAGTAGGGCAGTTTTCGCTAAATTTATTTTCATTGGGTTAAACAAGATGGCAACATCAGCTCGCCTCTCATTGGCGGTGGTGTCCAACCGGTCATTATTTTCCGGTTCGGTTCGGGTTCGGGTTCAGTAGCATTGTATTTTGTTCCGGTTCGGTTCCGGCTTTAGGGTTGCCCACATCATATCACTCCGGTTACCGGTTTTAATAAGCACGGAACCGGTTCGAACCGGTTCCTAACTCGACCCTTGAATATTGACCGAGCGTTTCCCGCAGCTCTTTCTGAGCACGAGATACTTGCAATAGACCCATCCCAATACTACTTCCTCTCGAGGCAGATATAAAAACTCGCACAGTGACGCGCGAAAAAACACCATTAATGTGGCAAGGCTACCACTTCTATATTACTATCGGCTTTCCATTTTTATGATGTTTTTTTGCACACGCAGCCGCGCAGTATTTCAAATCTCTGCTGAAGAGGGCGTATTTTCGGGATGGGTCCATAGACCTTTCCAAAAGAGAGCTTGTGGCCGGTGCCATCTTCAGTGTTCGGACGTATAGCGCGTGCTTTGCTTGCTTTCCGAAGCGACAAGCGCGCAGGTGCTGGGCTGTGGAGATCACACACTGGGCCTGTGATTTTGAAAACAGTAAAAGGTATCTAGCTAGATTGCTTGTCTCTCCATATGTTTTGGTTTGTTTGGCTCTGCACACACGTGTTGTTTTGTATTTTTTATATACATGGTATTTGTTTTCGGCACCACAGTAAGATGTCACAGCTATGCCCCAGAGTGGCTGACAGGGGAACGAGAGGAAATCATATGTGCGGTAAAACACAGAAACAGGGACGTCGAGTGCGCAGTTGGGGTAGTATCATCGAGTCCCGTTAAGCTGTGGTCATGTATACATCGGCCAGACTGGCCGGTGTGTCCATGACCGGGCACGTGAACACGCACGACATAATGAAATGTGACTACATCTTGACAGCGCTTCGGGTTCCGGCGGAAAAACGCTGTTCTAAAGATCTCGTGGAGATGTTTTGTCTAGTCACCTTGTCTTTTTATCGTAAATAACGCTCTATGCAAATGACCCGGTCTGAGGGACTCAGACCGGGTCATTTGTACCTGTCAGCCACCGAACAAAGTTCCGGTAGTGCCACCACAGCGGAGGACGTTTATCGAATGCTCAGTTGAAGACGATGAAAGAGGACTTCAAACAAAAATGAGAAAATGGTGGAACAGGCGACATGCAGGCCTTGCTAGTCTGACAAACCTAATAAAAAAAATTAGCGCACATTCTTTCTCTCCTCCCCCCCCCCCCCCTCCGCCTCCCCCTGGCCTCCTTCCAGGGCGTGGCGCGTCGGCGAATCATCGCCGAGTAACGTTGCCTCCGACAACCCATGTTTTTTTTTTTTTTTCTCTTTTTGGTAAGTTAACACTCCGAGCCAGGGTGGCGTCACGAGGGTGAGCGGCTCCCGGGGCGGTAGCCCGCCGCAACACCCCCCCCCCCCCCCCCCCCCCGCTCGCCCGTAACCCGCCGTGACCCCCGCCCTGCTCTCGCTTGACCCGCCGCTCCTCCCCCCCCCCTCCCCCCGCTCCCGTGGGCCCGCCGCGACACCCCTCTGAGCGCTGCACCCGGGGCGGTCCGCCCCCCCCCCCCCCCGCCCCCCCCTTCGTGACGCCACTGCCTCCGAGCACGTTGGAAGAAAAGATTGTTTTTCATTGGAAAAAGGACCACAGGCTACCCTTACAAACTATACTGCCGATGCAGCGCGGTTCTTGTCCCAACTTCCTTCAGCGTGTCGCTGCGCTCAAGCGGAAGGTCACGAGGTGCGCTCTCGGTGCTCGATTGGCTAATGGCTCATCGACTGCAACTGTGGTCCATCTTGAGGTCAAACATTCGCAGACGCGCACTCCAGGCTCCCGTGCCTACAGTAGCGCAATCCACTCCGACACTTGGACATTCCTATAGCCAAGCGCCCGCCGCCGTTGCCACGCGCCGCCAGGGTCAATCGAAGAAACAAAGGGAAAGTTGAAGCTCTCCAGACGATGATGTATTTTTGATTACGTATGCAAATAAAACGAAATGCAAAAATATCTCACAGTATGTAGGATTAGTCTTAGCAACATAAGAAAAATATACGCCCGCAACTTTTCCCATTTAGACGAATTATTGACACAGTTGGCCCTGGAACTGCTTTTCGCTGGAACCGGTAACTGCCACATCAGATTACGGTTTCGTACCGGTTCGGGTTCAATATCGGTTTTGGTTTTGTTCCGGTCTCGGCCGGGTAATAACGGTTTTGATCCGGTTTTCGGTTCGGGTTCGGGTTCGGTTCGACACCCTGCTCATTGGTCCTACTTTTGTGTGGTGCAGCAGAAAGAAATCTCACACAGACCATTTGCAGGCAGAACATCAAGTATCATATTGGCGGGGTCAAGCAATGGACTCGTGCCGCGAGTCGCCATCCGTGCAAGCTTGTGAAAACAGCAACAGCAAATGCCAGTGGCTTCGCGCATGTGTACGATGCAGTGAAGCCATGGCGGACGTGCCGTGTCTCGCGGCTCGCGATGTGCTTTCACTTTGAATTTTACAATGACCAATGCCACGACCAATGCATCTAATGATTATAATAGAGCGGTAAGAACGTGCCACGTAACACACGCGCTCGGCGAGCCTCTAGGTCACACTAGAGCCGGTCACACTAGAGCCACTCTACATGGCAAAGCGTAGTTGCCAGAGTCATAAGTAGACTTATTGCAGTAAACACTAGAGATTCAAGTGGCGCTAGTGTGTGCTGCTGCATTTTTGAAGCAGACAGCAAGCAGTCAGAAATTCGACTTCCGGTAATGCACTTATAGGCAAAAGCGAGTGCATTTTCTCTCTGCGCTTGATTATAAGAGCAAATATCACGAATAATTTGCAGCGTATACTAGGTAGATTGGAGCATTGCCAGTCACGAAGATGAAACAATTGGTCAGTTACAGCATTTTTATTTTAAATTCGTGGTATGAAAAACGGTGCTAAAACCGCTTCGTACGTGTTATTTAGTGCACTGTCGGACACTGTTAGCGCGAACACGGCGTCGACGCTTTCCAGCATGGGGGATATACGTGCCAAACGAACGAAGGACATGTGGAAAACCGAAAGGGACGGCAAGAACTACGCAGTAACACTGGATAAGTAACTCTTTGTGCGTGCAGACGATCAAAATAAATTGAAAGCCACGTAATATAGTCAGATTTGCAATAAATAAGTTCTGCTTTATTCTTTCTGTTTATGAATATGTGCGAAGATGCTTATTCTGGAATTCAAATCATCACCCGCACGCTCCAAATGTTTGCAAGTAAGGGAGAACCAGAGAGCAGGTGCCCGATAAAAAACAACAAAAAAACTGCCCGACATAGGAAATAATAAAAAGACATACCTTTCGTAGCTCACGTGCTTTATTTTTTGCGTTCGAATGTTTTTTTTAACCGATCGTAAAGATGCACGACGGAGTCATTTTCATCCAATGACAGGACGGGCATATTAGCAATATATAAGCACCACCGAAATGCTAGCGAACCTGAACACACACTACATTCCTTTCGATCGTTAGTTTGCTTAGAACCGTCGCTCGTTTTCACATACCTTCCATGAAACAGAGGTTTGGGCCTGAAATAGAGCGAAGTTTAACATCGCTCAGTGGTAAAGAAAAATGCTGTAACTAAAGCAATTACACTTTCACAATACCAATAAAGGTACATACTATCCGGCACAACCGAAATGACAAAAGTTATTAATGTTATTTTCCGGCGAAGAGACAAAATTCACGCGCGTTTTCCCATAGGAATACACAGGGAGGCTGGAAATGTAGACTGCATGCTGTCTGCTTCAATTTGCAACCGGAAGTCCTGTAGATACTAGCGCCAGCTGAGCCTCTAGCGTTAATTGTAATAACTCTATGGCCAGAGTAGCGCCATGCTTTTCCCTAGTGGCGGAGGTCTATGTTTCTCGTGCACCGTGACGACCATTGGTCCCTAGTGGTGGACACCCTAGAAAGGCAAACGAAATCTGGCTAGCCCAGGTGGGTGGCGAAGAGCCCACGGCCCGAGCCACCTCTAGCGCCCGACCTGCCATGCGCAGCTGCGAGCAACTCCTCTGTTCGATAAAAATTCGGCGCCATCTATAGGGAAAGCTACAAATAAATCGCGGGTGAATTCCCCTGAACCAAATACAACACCCCAGTGGCGTAGCCGGGAGAAGGGGGGCTGAAACTTTGCCTTTATTTTTTGCCCCAAAATCCAGCCCACACTATAATATATACACCTAGCTGACTTCCCTCCCCCCAAAAACAAACAAACGAACAAACAAACAAAAGGTTCCTAGTTACGCCGTTGCAACAGCCTAAGGACTGAACGCAACGCAAAGTTCCGTTTGCTTATGCAATAACGGCCACATAATAAATCAAAAAGCTCACAGGTGTATTTATAGTATTTCTTGGTGCTTGAACGTTTAGATAAGTACGGTCACAGTGGCATGCAGTGCTCGAGCACCACGTATCGTTAAGGCAAAACCCTCCAAGGGTAATAATCGACTACAACAAAAACTTGTCAAAAATTTTTTTTTAAATTTACATTGAAATAACGTAAAATGTTTCCGCATATTTTGAATTAAGTTCGTCAGATGAAG
>JAZHYW010020495.1:0-12000 GCA_037355805.1 Ixodes ricinus
TCAGAAAGTTCTACACGCCGAACCTTCTGGGGCGATTATTCCAGAAGCCCATGCATGTACATAAGGGGCTCCGCGTGGCAAGCCGTAGTCAGTTTCGCCCCAGCGTTCGACTCTGCTCTTTCGCCGACTTCGACGCCCGCGACGCTCTACTGTTATATTTTGTCTCCTTCTTTATTTTTGGGCACAAGTTCGCCCTATTAAACGTTTAGTTTACTCAGTTATTCACCGCCTCATCACTTGTCATTCGAGACAATATCCACCTTTGCCTGGGATTTATTGCTTGCATATTTTGGGGATTGGGGACGTCGTGGGTGACCCAGCGAGGTGGGTATAAAAGCTTTGAAGAGTAAATGTTGTACTTGAGTTTCAGACGCTATCCGGTTGATTTTTCCTGTCTCAGGATTTAAAAATCATAATAAAAATGGGTTGGTAGTCGAGAGGATTGGGGAGGCCAATCTTTGGATTTGAGTCATTTTGAGTTGATCTTTATTTTCTTATTATTTTTTTTACGTTTTGTGTTTAGCGCACCCTTCACGTAAACACTAATTTACGTTCGGATATAATTTTGTTTTGTTTTTATTTGTTTTTCGTTTATTCTAGATGTTGCAGTAGCGCTTCGGTAATAACACTTGCTAGATCTCATTTTATGTTTATACGTCTGCTGCCGTTTTCTTTTCGATAAAGCAAAAATAAGTACTAAAACTTGTCTTCCATGCTATAAAATCTTGCATCTCTAATCTGTGAGCACTGCCCTGCCTTTCTACCACACCTTGAATGGGAGTTCTCAGGATCGGAATCGGACGCTTCGATCAACCGTATATGTATAACCGATCGCCTTCTACTGTTTGTGTGTGTCACACCCATGCTTCGCGACGGAGTCAGTGACGAGAGACCGGCTAGAGTTTTGTTTACGATATTGTTAGGGCCTTCAAAGGGTAGGAATGTACGCTCTATTTTACAAAATAAATTTGATTTCCAAAGAGGGATAACAGAGCAGCGATAGGGAAAATACAAAATGCTTTGGCTATTGCTCTCACCAAGCTGCCATTCCAGGCGCTGAGGAGACAAAAACAATATAAATTGAAAAAATCTAAAGGTAAATAAGTGTTTCAACTGCGTTATGGTGTAAAGAAAACGTTATAAATATAAAGAAGAGAAAAAGCGAGATTTCCAATGGCTTGACCCCAGAACTCCATGTACCGGAGACAGGCGTCTCAGCCCCCTTGGCTCCCAGCCCAAATTAAGACCTGAGACTTTTCAAATGTTTATGAATCTCTGACAAACTAACGCTTATGAGATTTTTGTTTCCTTGTTAGCTTCTCTTCCCTAATATCTTCCTCGGCAAAACGCTTCATGCGTCAGTGTTTGGGTACGCACCGACGGCACACTTCGGTCATATTTCCAGCGTCTTCTTCCGATTTTGGCGAACGATATCGCATTTTTGTGATCGAACCTCGGACTATTTATTACACACGTCGTTTCGTGATCGTATTCGTACCGATTGGAGATGCAAAGCGGTTCCCTAAAACCCTCTACTGCCTTGGAGGAGGATTGGGCCGTGTGTGTGCTTCGAGAACCAAGAGTGGTGGGGCGTGAGATAAGGCGTATAAACAAACACGGCTCTTGCTACATGGCGGTGCCAGTGAGAAATGGTAGACGATTGCATGTTCCTGTCCAAATAGTTTGTGCGTGTATCTCTTCAGGCCTGTTATCGGCATGTACTCTTAAAAGCTTGGTGATTACATAGCATTCCTTAATAGCGCACAAAAAAGCGCCCCCGAATGGTTAAATTTTTATCGAATCCGATACTTAGGATTGTCTTCAATATGTGGTAAACGAATTGATAAATAGAAGAAAGAGGAACATGCTTCTTAAGATTTAAAACTCTCCTAACTTATATAAAACGGTCGCCCTCTTCAATCAAAATTTGTTTTAAGCATATCGAGTGTGATCTTACCGCAAACGCCTAAAGTTCCACGTTAAGAGCTTCCTACAAGCAGCGATATTGTTTGCAGCGCCGACTGCGTGACGTTGCAGGTTTTAGTGAGCGGATGGTGGTGCACAGCAGAAGACTGAACTTAATGACGCCACTTTGTTCTAGCAGAATCTGCTTTGTCATTTGTAATGGTTGTTGATACTTGTAAAAAGATTTATAAGGGACTTTATGACCGCCACGCTCTTTAGCGCCCCCTGAAAGTCACGGTTCAGAACCATGTAATGCGCAAGTTGATATTAGACCAAAACATCCAAATTCCGTATCAGAATTATCAAATGCGTCAAACGCTGTGTCATTTTGAAAATAAATAAAATAAAACCTAGCACTCAAGTCTTGGTAATCGTGACGGAGCTAATTTCTATCGCCCAATGAGCATCTGGATCACCGACGATGTTTGTCTGAGCTTTACCAATCTAAAAATAAGAAATCGTGCCAACAACTCCCTAGCACTTTAATTTGGTGACGATCAGCTCTGACATGTGATTTACTTGTGATTTGTGTGTAAAGAAAGGGGGGGGGGGTGCTTGCGCCGCGCCCGTTTATATTTCTAATAGTTATTCGTCAATGTTATACCCGTTTTTTATGCAGTTCGGTATCACTCAAAGTCTTAGTTCCTCTCACATCTTCATTACCCTATGCCCCCTCAAGCATTGCAAGGACCTCTGCAGCCTATTTATTTTTGTTTAGGCGTCTGATTCGCGCATCAGCCGACAGATGGCGGCATGTCAAAATCGCAGGCGGTTAGAATGCCTAGATTGAAGAGAGGGTCCATCTCAAACACATGGGGAGAGTTTGCAATTTAATGGCGGACACCTTCTGCGGCGATCGGTCGCAAGTGTGCATGCGCTGCGTTTTCGCGTGGCGAGGAGGAGAGCAGAAGAAAAGGCGGAAACGTCTGCAGACGTTCAGCGCTTTCGTCACCTCCTCGCAGCTTGCATTGTAAGATGCGGCCCATAAATCACGTGACCCCGATCGAACAGTTGGAAAGTCTCTGTAATACTACAGGCTGTCTACAGGCGTTACGCTTGAGCCGTTCCGCGGTTGCAGACGATAACAAGGCGCATGGGCGTCCGGAGGGGACAATAGTAACTGTCAGCACGTCAATACTTTTATTCTACCAATAAAACATTAAAAAATAGGATAAAACAGCGAGTTTGGCCGTTTTTAAGTGTGACCTGTTTAAGACATTTTAATTACGTTGAGATCACTGGAAAACTCCCACTCAGCCCTTTTCACTGAATAAATATGCAATATATTATGCGCAAATATAAAATATTTTATACATTTGTACGAACTAATGTTTCGAAAATACAACAAATCCAACACCAATTTGTTTTCAAAAACCATATATTTTATTTGCGTCGTATTTTATTAGTAGCAAGGTAAAATTTTGGTTTATCAGTAAGATAGGAAACAGAAAATATAGTATTTCGTTTGTATGACCGCAGTTTAAGCTTTAATCTTGCCAGTTGCTCTTTGTGACTACGTCATTGCATAGATGCTATTTTGGCCAACATTGTGGCGTGTTATCGTTAATTACACAGTGACAACGTTTGATTTACGCGTAACATTATAAATTAGTTAAAATGTGCGTAAGCGGAGAAACAAGTATGTTACTCAACAACAAAGCTTGCACTATTACAACTCATATTAATACAAGGTTCAAGCTTTAATCGCGAAAATATAAACAAAACTATATATAATACTTGACAAAAATATATAAATAAAGCGCTTATTCTACATTGCTACTAATGAAAAGTGAAGCAAATAAAAATGATGTTTTTGAGAAAATTGATTTCGAATCTGCTAATTTTCGAAAGTCGTTCATTCATTGATATGCAACGGATTTTACATTTGTACGTGTATTATTGAATTCGTATTCACTGAAAAGAGCTAGATTTTTGTGATTTTTGATGATGTCAAGATCACTCAAATTCTTATTTTTTAAGCAAGATGGCACACGCGTATACCATTTTTATGACACATATACTCGTATTTGAGAGTGTATGAAAAGAATATGAGTGCTTTATTTTGAGAAATTAGAAAATAGCGAGCGGTCAAACAAGCGATTCCCGGCAGGTAGGAAAAAATTACACGAGTGCACTAAGCCTGCTTACGTGTATGAAGGCGAAAGCATTACCGTCCCGCGGGAGAAATGTTTAATGTTTCTACACGTATTAAAGTTTCAGGACGACTTATAGGACGACGTGCAGGACGACTTCCTGAGAGCTTGACGCCACAGCACGGCATCTAGGACGGCCTCTAGGACGACATCGAGGACGGCATCTCGGACGACCTCATGTACGACGTCTAGGACGACGTCGAGGACGACGTCTAGGACGGCTTGTAGGACGACCTCTAGGACGACCTTAAGGACAACGTTTTGGACGACATCGAGAATGACGCCTAGAGGAAGACGTCTTGGGCGATGTCGATAACGACATCTAGAAGACGACGTACAGGACGACGTCAAGAACGACGTCTAGGACAACCCATAGGATGACCTCTAGAACGGCGTCAAGAACGACGTCTAGAACAACTTCTATGTCGACCTAAAGAAAACTTGAAGGACGACGTCTAGGACGACGTGGAGAACGGTGCCTAGAGCACGACGCTCTAGGACGAGTTCGAAGATCGACGCCTAGAGGAGGGCACGTAACGAGGTTGGGACATATTTGCGTGAGGCGCCGCGACGCATCGCTGCCGATGTCGAGGCCGTAGATATAGACGCAGTCGCCTCACAGTCCATCGCACGAAGCGCACCACGAGCACAGATCGCAACGCTCCGGATGCCGCGTAAATGACCGTATGATGACGCTTGATGACATCACACTGATGACGCTAGGTGACGTATTTTATGGCCATATTGTCGGTCATAACGCCGACGGACGCCGCTTGTTTTCACGTACTGTGACAAGTGAGCTCGTCCTAGAGGTCTAGGACGACTGCTAGGATGGCCGCAAGGACGAGATTCGTCCTTAAGCATACAATTGAGCGGCGCGTGCCGCTCAATCGCATTTTTACGTGACCCTCTTACTCCGATGTCGTCGCTTAATGGAGACAGGTAAGACTTTCGCCTTAAAACTGTCAGTTTTCGCCTCGCCAACTCTCAATTCGTCAATTCCTCAACATAAATATAAAATTAACCAAGCTTGTTGTTTGCGCTATCTTTCATTTCAAGAATGTTCCTCAAAATAATATTTTTAGAAAAATTAAATAAAATATCGACCCCTAAAGCCGCTCTTTGAATTTAGGTCGAAAACACCTAACACAAACGTCGGAATAAATGTTTTCAGGTGTTACTGGAAAAAAATTATAATCACAAAAAAGATTAAGAGAAGACAAGTGTCATTTTTGCGGGGTTGTAAGAACTGGTGCCAAAAGGAATTTTTATCAAGCCTATGTTTATAACATAGTGAATTAAATATTACTATATTTGTGCATAATACCTATGAGATACAATATTATTATATATTATGGTATGATAATATAGAAGAAGCAGAATACGCACCTTGTACTCGGATTTCATCCTCGGAAAAAGGTTCCAATGCATCTGCGAGAATTAACCTGCAAATTTATGGAACAGCGTCATGAGGTAATTGATTACTTAAACGGTACTGAATCTCACGAGTAGTACTTAGCGCTAGCGACCAAATTAGAGGAAGCGAGCAGCTTTCGAAGATCCTTTCGTACGCGAGTGGTTTTAGGAATGAAACGTATTCGCAAAGCCATGGTCTTACGTCTGTGCCACTGGTCGCACTGAGGACAATGTTTTACATACAATTACTCGCCGAAAGTAAAACAATTCAATCTGCGAGTGATAAGATATATTTGCTGCTTCATTTAAGACCATTTCGTCACAATATTTTATTGATTTTGAATACAGGAAATACCTCAATTCACAGTCGATTAACTAATCCAAAACAGAGTTGACCGTTAATCGAATATCAAACTAGTAAGAACTATTGAGAATAGCTAATGTTCAAAAGAAATTTGATGTTTTAACTAGGGCTCCGTTTTTTCGGTAAATACCGATAAACACCAAAAATACCCCAGGAGACGGTTTTCTCAATAACGAGGAAAACCGACAAACCCCACATCAAAGTTGGTTTTTAATTAGAAAAAAAAACATGCTTCAAGGGAAGAAAATGTTCTATCTAAGGGCTTAACCTTTGGTAAATGGGCGGTGTAACAATTTTTGTTACCTTGGAGCAATTAATTGCTGCAATTAGTCACTGTCAAAAATATAAACAGCAAAAAACAGTTTTTATTTCCTTGTGTGTGCTAGTTTTTATTTAAAAAAAACTAAACAAATTGAAGGTCGGAGTACCCCTTCACTCAAACGCCTTCCTTCGAGTGACGTCAAGAAAGGTACCAGGTGGTTTCCAGTCGGGTTTTGTCTTGAAACACCCCAGCGCTCCCTCCACGATTGTCGACTTCTCAAAGGCTTACAAACACACTCTCAAACGGGCCTCGACTCGAAACTTCCTTCTAAATTCCATCCGAGGCCGCGTTTGCGCTTCAGCCGACCTCGGCTCCAAACGCTCATCGACTGGAGAAAATACTCGGCTATTTCCTCGAGAATCTCAAGGTTGCTCCGGCGCAACCTTGAGAAGGTCCTCGAAGCCAGTTTGGAATGTCATGGTGGCCGACGAGTCGTTCGCGGAGTTTATGAACATTCTTTTAAAGGCAAAAGAGCTACTCTATGGCAACGAAGGCGACAGCCAATCGAGAAATGTGCGAAGACGGAGTTTCAGGAATCGCCTGAAGCTCGCTAAAACATTTCAATGGGCGCGACTTCCTTGCGTGGTACTGCTTTATGAGAGGGACCGTTGCGAGCATGCTCCAGTCCCTGCCGGTGGAGGAGAACGCCAATAATCAGGGCCTGCCGCTCTCACCGATAATTCAACTTCTCGTCGCTCAGCAATTTTATGGTGCCGGGACGTTCCAAGTTGTTACGGGGACCTTGTGAACGTGCCGCAGAAGACTGTGTGCCGGGTTGTGGAGCGAGTTTCTTGGCTCCTCGCCCTTACTCTCTTCAATCGCCAGGTGAAGTGCCCGGATGGCGCGACAAACTTCAACGCAGTCATGCGTGACTTCTACGAAATGAAGTTTTCATGCGTTGTACTGCGTGCATTGATTGCACTTACGTCAGGATAAAGCGACCTGATGGTACCCATAGGAGTTTTCAGCCATAGAAAATGATACTTTTTACATTAACATGAAGGTAAGTTCACTTTTGTTGTTTGTGTGGCTAGTAGTACCAACTTTATTTAAACTACACGCTGCGATGCGGTATCGAAGGTATAAAGTCGGGCGTAGCTATATTAATCAAAACCTATAAACAAATTTGTATCTTGCGGCAATTTGCATGAGCAGAGCGTGCAACTCGCGTGCCGACTCTTGGGAGAGCAGAGTAAATACGTGAAAATAAAACGAACTGCCGATCGGGTGTACCAGCAAAATTATAGTAGCGGCCAGAGCGCAACCTTCTTGCAAGAATAATAGGGATTGCAGTTAATTGTTATTGTACATTAGTACAACATTGTCTTATGCCACACGAACCTTTTGAAGATTATATGCTCGGATCCTCGAATATGGAGTAGGCTTAAAAAAACTAGAATGAAATTGAAAATTATGAGTGAAAGTTTACTTGATAAAGGTCGTGCGAAGCACTAACAATAAACATACATATGGAAATCTTCAGTTTAATTGCATTTATTACATAATACTACATTATTTACAATATTTTTTTACGTTTTCCTGTTTTATTTAGTTTTCCCTAGGTTATCTGTGTAATTTGTTACTGACAACAGTCTCACCTGCAAACCGTTTTGTCCCGTCGTGTATTTGTGTCATATCCTCCAAACTGGACAGCGCACATCAAACTGCTGAAGAACCTTTGTTTTTCGTAGAGGTTATGATATGATATGATTAGGCTTATGCTTTCTGGCGTTTTGTATATGTCTACAATCGCCGGATGTCTTTAGTTGTTTATTTATTTCTAAAATACCGATGTCATCTCGGTGAACTGTCTCGTGCAGACGCTTCAGATGGCTTTAATCGACGGATAAAGTCGGCGAATAGAAACGAACAGTCAAGACGAAATACAGTTCAACTTTGCTTAGATATAATACACAATGTTTTGCACACTTTAATATTTTAATATATCGCATGCATGCATTGCATGGCTCGCATCTGCCATTCCCGCCCGCTCCTTTCTGTTAACGGCGTGCATTTTCTCAGAGCGCGCGCTCTACATTAGCGCTAGAACACGGGAAGATCTCAAAATCAACGAAGAGGCGTGGGAGAGTATTGACCAGCCTGGCGAATGCAGGCTGGCCAATATCACCGACGTTTGACCCAAACAATATGAAAAACACTTCAAATCACTCAGCTATGGTCTCACTAAGAAGGAGGGCAACCGTCAGCGGGGCAATCTTCGAAACGGGCACAATGAGGACAAACTTTTGGGGATATAAACTGAGGGTCGAAGTATTCAGCGCTGGCAGAAGAAACACATTTCGATTGCTAAGAGACCTTAAAAAACCTCAACCGACGACCGAAAAAAGAAAATGAACGAGTTTGACGAACGTTTACATGTAAAACTATTTCGGTGAAAAAAAAAAACTCCCTTTCGGATGAAAATATCTAAAACCGGCGTTTTTCTGGTTTTAACTAACTTTTCTTTTGGACACCGGCGGATGTTTATCGGTGTTTTTCTGTTAGAACCGGAAAGTATACGGCCTTGATGCGATCTATTTGTTTTAGCTTTGAAGAGCCGCGGCGCCGCAGAAAGGCAAATCGCCCATACCTTGAATGCCTCCAGCGCCATCTCTAATGATGATGAAATTGTATAGTACCAATCAATCATGTGAATGGTGACGATGATAATGGGATAATGGATAGGCTGAAGAAGCGCGTCAGGCAGCGGTCTTCACGACGGTGGTTTGCGTAGGACCGCCACGGGCTGCTGGCATCTAGCTGGCCAGTTTCGATCGCATGGCGTGGGTTCCCTGCTTGCCCAAAATGCAAACGATCCGCCCGAATTTCCGGTGAACCCAATCCAATGACGAAACTCCAAAACATAACCCAGAATCGAGAGAAATCATCGCGCACCTAAACAAACAAGAACGTGCGGTTTCCCGCGTTTTCCACGAACACTGCCAAACTTCTCCATCCGACAAGGTATAAGCAAGAACCTTCACCGACAACAACACGGCGTGGCTGTTGGTGGTTTCTTCCGGGATTCGGGAAGAAATATTTCAAGTCTGCCTCGATGCCCGATGGCGAGGCACCTTGCCAGGATACGCGAGAAGTGCTACTGGTTACACGTTTGCGAAAACAGTCCATCAGTACGCGCTATCTTGCCATGATTGTCAACGACCGAAGAAACCATCGACAAGTCCGGGCAGGACTTCTTCAGCCCATTGCACCGCCATCTGCTGCATTCCAGCAAATCGGACTGGATTTACTTGGACCGTCTGCACCGTCGACGCACGGAAACCGTTAGATAATCGTGGCAAACTGTTTATGTAACCCGTTACGCCGAGACAAATGCACTCCCGACGGGAAGCGCGCTGGAACTAGCCAAGGTTTTTTATCGAGTCCATCGTCCGCTGACAACGGCGCCCCCGAAGTCCTCATTACAAAACGTAGATCATCGTTCATTGGCAAGCTGACTCGAAATATCCTTTGCATGAGCAGCACAAGCCACCGATGGAATCCACGACGTGCCATCCGGAGACAAATGGACTAACAAAGGATTAAGCAAAAACAATCGCCGACATAATATTTGTGTATGGCGACATAGAGCACAAGACGTGGTAGCGATGTGTTACTCTACGTCATATTTGCTTAAAACACAGCGGCGCAAAAGTCCACAGGAGTAATCATCGTTTCAGCTGGTGCATGGCCGAAAAGTAACAAGCCATGCTCGAAGCGATGCTGCTCCACGAACCAGCTGACGACGGGATCCACAACGCCCAGGCGGTTGCACAACAGGCTGAAGGAGCTCGCCAGTTTGCCCAACTCCGGATACAGGATCAGCAACGTGTCGACGCTTACCCGGTATAAGCTGCGTCAAAACGACGTTCGGTTCAAGCCTGGAAACCGTGTGTGAGCCTGAACCCCGATACGAGGACGCGGTCTAAGCGAGAAACTCCTGAAGCGTTACTTCGTGCCCTACAGGGTATTTTGTAGAATCGGATATCTGAACCAGACGGGACAAAAACAAAATCGCGCCACCAACCACGACCCGTGAAGTCATCCCCGTGGTGCGCCTCAAGCCGTACTACGCACGATAAGACTGTACTGTGAGCCCGTGCTACACTTGATATGACTGTGTTTTACCAGCATTCGTATTTTCCTATTATTTTTTTCGTTTTCCTTTGTTTTGTTTCCTTGCACGTTGCTTCAAGACGATGCTCTTTGTGAAGGGGAGTAATGCCACGCCCGTCTTAGAGCAAGCGCGCCCGTGGCCAAATGGTTATCTTGCGTTGCTCCCGCGCAAAGGGCCGAGGTTCGATGCCTAAGAGCGGACGCACCTTTTACTATTTCTCTAAATGTCGCATTCTCGTGAATTTGAAAACTATGTCGTTTATTCGAGCTCCAAATGTTCTACGTGCCGAACATTCTACGCCGATTTTTCCAAAGCCTACGTGTATACATCAGGTTTCCACGTGACGAGCGGAGCCATCTCGCCCCAGCGCTAATTCTGCGCATACGCTGCCATCGACGCCTTGCGACTCAAAGCCTTTATTTTGTTTTAAGGCAGTTCTCACTCTCAAAGAAATAAGGGTGTGGGTAATGTTACACCTTTGTCTCGTATAATACACCTCAAACTCATTTCGACGCACAGGAGGTCCCTATAGTAGAACAGGCGGCCTCAAATTCTACGAGGGGCTTGATAGCGGTGCGATAAAACTTTTTAAATGGCTGAATTATGTATCAAAGACCAGATAAAGAAAAAACACCGAGTTTTTACAGTAGGGCCAGAAAACCCCGATTATGTTTTTCGTAGTCAGTAAAACGTACATTAGCTATTTTAATAAGTTGTACCACATGAGCTATCCAGCCTCCGTAATATTTTGGGCCGTCTGTTCGACTGGTATGGCTCTGTACGGCGAATCAAAGTTTTGGGGTGTATTATATGGGACAAAGAGGGTGCAACGATACACCCTTTTACATCTTTTTTCTTGAAAGTGATACCCATTAAAGGTTTAGTTGCTTTCAGTTATTTGTCTCCTCGTCAATTGTCATTCGTGACGATATGAACCCAGGGCTCAATGCGTTGCTGCGAGTCAACCCAGTGGAAATATGGGTGACAGCACTTTACAGCAAAGCTGTACGTGAATCGAAGGCAGAATGCTCGTGTCCGCCGACAGAAAACCCCACGCGCGAGCCTTGTCACCGTTAGCGTGCGCCTTATCTTTATCAAGTGATTTTGACACTTGTGCTAATAAGAAAACACAAAACAAGTTTCAAAACTGCTTGATAGATGATAGCGCACATCAGCTTCCCATGGCGTTTGTCGGTAAAGATTAGTGTCGCATAGCTGCCGCGGGAACGGCAGCTTAGGAAATATTGAATATATAAGTGGTGGCTGGACAGCGAGGCTGTAGTATACCCTGCTACGTTTGCCCACTGCGCTATCGACCCTCATTTATGGCAAGATGCCAACGAGGTGGCGCGCTCCTGCGTCGGCGGCGAGAGCATCCGCGTTTGCGGAGCCGAGCAGAGGCCTCTTGAAACCTCGCGCAGCATGAATTGCATATGATAGCCAGTTGAACCAATGACTTTCCAGGTGAACGGCAAGAGCACGAAGGAGGCGATATATGTTAAGGTGCTTCTAAATCATTCTTGTAAACTAACTTGCTCTTTGAAGAGTAATATTGTACAGCAGAAGGCCGTCGGTAAATCACCAACTTGCTGTACGTGTAGCACTTCTTGTGCATTCTATCACTGGTGACATAAGCAAGCAATACGTAACTGGAACGTAGCGT
>JAZHYW010020497.1:0-31727 GCA_037355805.1 Ixodes ricinus
TTTTGGTGCAAGATGTAGCAGGCCTTCGTTCCTGGTGCAATTTGGTGCGAACGGCACAGCCCTTCCATCACTGAGATTGCGAGCTGATTTGCCGAGCTGTGGTTTTCCTCTAGCAAATCTGTCCTCAATCTCCAGCTTCTCTCTCCAGCTTCTATGTCCTCGATGTCCAGGTATATTTCAGCCTTCAAAAATATGGCAAATTGCTAGGCAATTGTGTTGCATACATGAAATGTTCTAGCATCACAAACGTTTAGTGAAGTTTGTTTACCAGCATGCCTAGCCTGTTCAGCAAGACGCCTACATTCCTGGAGCTCTTCATCAGATCATTTAACGTGTGACATGCATACATTTTAAATGATAAACTTGGTCATCTTCCAGAACCTTCGAACCCCACACCTGCTCTCCCACCTCAGTTACCTCTCCTCATGCATGGAACATATGAGCGGTAAAAGTGGGTGCCGCGCAACATTCGCCGCTTGCCGCGCCACGGGCGCGCCACAGGCGGATTGCGTGGCTTTGATCTGTATTGATCAGATCCGAGTGCGGTGCCGCGCAGAAGTGACGTAGGGACGCCAGCACCGGTCGCCGTGGATACTGGTGCGCGCTGCCGCGCGGCACCTGTTCTTCATTGCTCATGTGTTTCCTGCTTCACTCCACCCCTGGTCACGACCTCCCTGTTAACGAATCAGTGTCGAGCACCTCACTCCTCCTCACTCATCCGTCAACTAATAAGTGTTGACCCTCGCGGCCACGCTTTTATCCAGGCTTCAAGAAATGCCGAACACCTAGTTATAGAATGTTGCACACTAAAAGAGGTAATTTACATGGGCACCTGTGAAGTGCTTGCTGATGGCTTGGGAACTGAACACGTTTTTCTGGCACAAGTGCTAATTTTTTGCGGTGTCCTGAAAATTCATGGGAAACCAAATCATCACACAGCTAAGAACCAAGTGCTATGTACCTTCTTGAGCTACAAAGGAAGACAACCAAACAAGATTCTGAAACTAAGAACCTGAACATTGACAAAAATATTTCCCAGGTTTTCACTAGCATCCAGACATTGACATCCATCAATGCAGCATGTTTGTTCTTATGCAACTTGCTGCTGCGGCCCTATTTATTTGAGTGTGTAGCCAACAACACAGATGTTTGTTCACAACTTGTTTTGCTTTTCTGATGAAAAATTAGATGTTTTCTTTCTATTCTGTCGTAAATTCTTGTTTCTAGTGGAATGCACTTTGCAATGCTGAGTAGAGTAGGCTTGCGATAATTTAAGTCGATATTTCATACTTCTGCTTCATTCAAACAAATTTCAAAATTTTGGTTGTCCCGCTAAGTTTTTTCGTTAATGTATTCATAAGCCGTTTCATTCATACGGCGTTTTGTGTAATTCCTAATTGTTTTTCTTGCAGCCCCGTTGAGTGTGCTTCTTTCCGAGCACCGGTGCACTGCAGAGTGGCAACACCTGCAGAGCTTGCTTCCACCAGAGCCATATATATAGAGAGAGTTTGGCTATTCATTGGGAACTATAGGAGGCAAATGAGGAGGCGCCATTGGCAGAAAGCGGGCTGGGCGTGTTCCAGGGCGTCTACACAAATTCAAATGTGGCCAACCAGAATCCTAGAATAATACCCTGGCAGTGGTCGCGAGAATCGAAATTAATAAGTGCGTCAGAGTAACTCTCAGTGACTGAAAATATGGTGCACGTGATGTTTCAATCACGGTTATGCAAAATCATGGTGGAAGACGTACAAAGATATAGAAGATATAAAAATGTGTGCTACTAGCAGAATGATTGATGTAATCCGTATGCCAGGTGCCGAGGGCCAGGAATCTGCCGTCCGAGTGGTCAGAGTCTGTTCGAACAAAACGGAGTTTGAGCCAGTGCCGAATTAAGATATTTTGGGGCCCTGGGCTAAGGTTGTTACGAGGCCCCTACTCGTGATAATAGTAATGACCATGGTGGTGGAGGTAACAACAATAACTGCATGCAAGTTTTAACACCTTTTGAAATCTAGATATTTTTTCATAGTATGATTTTTGTCGAGCCTTATCTAGATTTGTAGATTCAATGGAATTCATAGATTATCACACTGGCAATAAAGTGGAGGCAATTTTTTTATTAGAAACTGCTTTGCAACAAATCAACCGATCTAGCACATTATAGAGTAATTTTGAGGTATAAAACTCAAAATGAAATATTGAGGAAAATATGTAGATGTATTGGTCTTATCCAGCACCTTCATAAAGGAAACTAAAGAACTTCCGTTGAAGATTGTGACCCCGTTCACTTGTTTGACTAAAACTTCCGCTCGACTTATACAGGCAGAAAAAATATTCCAATGATTGAAACGGTTAGTTTTTTTTTTTGGGGGGGGGATCGAGCTATTAGCACTCATTCAAAGAATTTCTCATGAAAATCGAGGAGATATTTTCAAATTCTGGTACCTACACGCTGTCCTTCTGAAGGGGGAAAATGTTTCAATCAATTTTAGTAGTAATCTTGTTCCTTCTAAATGCAGTAATTTAGACAGGGGCCGTAACTTCGCTAAAAGGTTGCAAAAAAATTTGTGTACCATGCGTATTGCTCGATTAGTCTTTGACAACACTTGCTTAACTTCCAACAGTCAATTGTCCAAAAACAGTACAAAAAAAACTTCAGTGTCGTCCCTTTGTCGAGTTTAAATTAGAAGAGACTTCAAGGTGACCGCCAGCGTCGACAGCTTCACCCTCTGACAAGGGGCGTTATGTTGATCTGGCACGCTCTTGTATAATGACCTCACAAACGCCAGCTTGTCTAAAGACGGGAACTTCATAGTATGCCCATCTCCCTGCTGGAAAAAGGAAGGGAACGAGAAGGCCAAAAGCTCTTGGTCTGGACTGTAGTAAATTAAACACGATTAACTTTCTTTTTATAGGTTTTAAGGGTCAGCACGGGTCTCCCTGAGAGCCCAAGGCTGCAGCCCCCTTAGCTACGTACCTTAATCCGGCCCTGGTTTGAGTGGCACATTCGTTTCTTAAATCTTCTTGCATGATCATAGTCGAAACAACACGTGCACCATATTTTCAACAATGAAGAATTACTACATTTAATTCTTACGCACTTGGCATCCACCAGACACAGATAGAGGGCTTGACATGCTCTCTTGGCCAACCAGAAGCCAAAAATAATCCCCTAGTGGTGGTCCACTAGGAAATTCTTTTGGCTTCTGGTTGGCCAAGAGAGCATGTCAAGCCCTCTGTCTGCGTCTGGTGCACGCCCTGGCTCTGTCCGCTCCTCCCATTGACCAAACTCTCTCTATATACGGCTCTTGCTTCCGCGGGTGTTTCTTCCCCGCAGTTCACCAGTGCTTGGTGAGAAGCGCACTCAACGGGGCTCAAGCGGGCACACATGAGCTATGAAAACAGTCATCACACGAAAATTTCCATAGAAACTTGCGCGGACGCTGCGACATGGCATAGGTCCACATCACAGCGTCCGTGCAAGTTGCTATGAAAACTGCTGCGCAGTGCCCATTCTCATCGCTCGTGTGTCCCCTGCTTAATAGTCCACATTAGGTAACTTCTAGGCCCGATGAACAAACTGAATTTTGTTTTGAGTTGTCATGTGCTGTCTAACAGTCCACGACAGATAACATTTGTAAGGGAAAAATAAACTTATGTCATACATTTCACAAATGTTTCAATTTTAGCATACCTGCTTATGATCAGTAGGCATATGTAGAGGAAATCATCAAATATATCTGCTTTCTGTGTATAGCCATTCATACGGCAAATCATAATTTTATCTTGCATCATATCTAGATAAAATTCTGGTAATTCAAACGAAATTCGCGGCTTCCTAGAATTAGTGAGAGTTTACTGTATTTCTAATGATATCACGAGTTTGCGGTTATTTACCAAAAGAACTTGTCAAAAGGTGCTCACTATTAAGAGTGCCTTTAAAAAGATATGAGCTTGAACTTGCAGCATTTAGAAAGATTTGAGGTGACTTTTATTCCAACTATATTTTTCTAAACCTACAACCACATTACTTTGTCGTCCATTTCGAAAGCTGCACGAGAGCACAACACAATTGGCGAGCATGGCAAGCTACAGTCCCTAAGTGACGGAAAACTGCAGAAGGCACTATGTAAGCATCTTCCGCATTTAGCAATGCACTTAAATGTGGCATACCCATGGTGCATACAAAACTCACGACTGTAATTAAACAAAGCTTTGCAACACTTACGTCTCGGTTCATGGACTTCATTCGTTATCAAGGTTGGGCCAACCTTTTGTGCCTACAACTTCAAAAATTGTTTCAAGGTTCAACAATCAAAGCTTATCAAGTAGATTTATAAAACTATTGACATTGAGTAGTTTCTCAGTAATTAGGAATGAAGAAGTGACATGGCTCTTGAAGAATAAGGAGATATTTTAGCAGAAATTACTCTATACTCTGTTCACTCCTAAGCTGTCAGTGATGTGGGAGCTATGTGCTCGCTGAACCCATCAACCACCTCCCTCTCATCACCTCATCCCACTCTCCAAGTGTGAGCATGAGCGAAAGCGTGATTACATGGTGAAAGATTTAAATATGACTGGTCCAACGAGCATGTAGCTTGCAGCACAGCTACCCTGGCACGTCACTGGTGTACTCGTGGAAGTCAACAAAACCTGTCCCCCTCTCCTGCTACACTGGCCGGCAGCCCCGTGACAAACTGTCCTTTGTGTCGATCGCACGCCACGACCTGCGGCGACGCTTATCTTTGAAAAGTCGACAATTGTGGAGGAAGCTTCTGGGGTTTGTGAAGGGAGAACCCAACAGGGAGCCAGGTGGTTCCCCAGAGACGTCACTTGAAAGACGACGTGAGAGTTGAGGGGCACTTTGGCCTTTGATTTGTTTAAGTTTTCTTTTAAATAAAAGCTAGCGCACGCAGGAATGTTCTTTATTCTATAGGTGACACAGATTAATTCCTGCAGTTAATTGGCCAAAGTATGAAAATTGTTGCACCGCCCCTTTCACACACTGTTAGACCACTGCGAGTCACAGAAGTAGCGAGAGGAAATAGGAGAAGACTTTTCAGCCGTGTTTTATGAATGTCAGTTGGCCAGAGAAACAAATGGAGATGCAAGATGACAGTGACATACATTATAAACATTATGCTTTATGCGAGGATGACAACATAGGTGCAACACAGCACAAACAATGCAAGCCAGACTGGTTTTTCCTGTTTGTATATTAAAGTTGTGAGGCTGTCATTAAAACGACTATAGTATGGTGGAGAATGATCATTCAGGTCACCAATTGAAGCGGTAAATGTTTTATGCTTGCCAATACCCTGTTAGAGTAAAATGTGAAATAGCACAGATGTCCTGTCTGCACTAACCGTGTACAACAGCAAAAGTGGTAGAACATACATTTTAGCCAAGAGTATGGGATGTCGAACGCTATGCAGGATACTGCTAAAATGAGAGATTGTTTCTGTTATCTCAAATGTGAAGACATGTTAATATTTTTTATGGAAATGAGCTTGCAGTCAGTCAGTTTAGTAAGACAAGCTAAAAGAGGGGGATCGGCAGCCGAGTGGACTAGCGCACACCAGCTCGGAGCACGTGGAGTGAAAGCTCGCGCTGCAGAACCCAGGGATTCTGGGCTCAATCGCCACCCCTATCACGTTTCGATCTGGATGAGCATCGTACCGGCGTGCGGTCGTATATCACTACTGCATGGTGCACGTTAAGCATCCCAGGCTAGCGGTTGTACTGCACTGGCTAAATTGCTCATCTACAGCGAGTGACTCGTCGCAACTTCGAAATGGCTGACCAACTACACGCTGTATAAATATCCACACAACCCCAATTATTATTAAGACAAGCTAAAACTGCTGCGTGGCACAAGCTTTTGCTGTATGTGCCCCGAGCTGCAATACGGTAGGAGGAAAGCCTTGGTAGGTAGGAAAGATTGCATGTTTTATCTTTACTGAAAAATATACTGGTTGAAGTTTCCAGTTCATTAATGACATAGTTCAAAATGGGGAGCTTGTTGGCTGTACCATATGGTTGTGCAGGAAAATATATCGTGTTTGTTGGGATGTTAATGGACGTTAAAGACCCTAGGCTAGCAGGGGTACCGCACTGGCTACATTTCTCACCTACAGCTGAGACACCTGATGCCCACTGAGGCTCACTAACTTCTGGCTGCCTAAACACACACACACAACACAATTATTTTAGGGCTACAAAGTGATGTGACTGGGAAAACTGTGTACAGGTTGCATAACATGCCACATGAGAAATTTAGTGCAACTAAATTCTGGTGAAGGGGATCCAGCCACGAAGAGGAGGGGCAAACCAACCGGGAGCAAGCAGGTAGTGGCAAGGGTTGAACAACGGAGTCTGGCGTGTCCCGTGCAAGTCGACTCCGACGATCATCCGGATGAGTGTTTCAGCGACAACCGGACAAACTCTGTAATGACCCGAGGCCCTTGCGGGAATTCTCGGCGGCGACCCAGGACACCTGAAGACGAGAAGCTGGAATGATAATTCACCGGCAGGAGCAACTCTTGGCAGTGACTTGAAGGAACCCACCCAACTATCTTCACTTCTGGCAGGTGCCCGAGGCATGGCCATTTTAAGATTGGTCGGTGCCCACAAGAGGTTGAATCCAGGTGCCACAGTTGGAGCACCTGGATTCGACGACCAAGCAGGTGAACAGCTGGTTTGCCGGAGCTTCAGGACGGTGACAAGAACCGGAAAATCAAGTCCACACAAACAGAGTAGGATTGAAGTTCATTTGCACATTTGTATATATTTTTACAGTTTTCCAAATATACTTTCTTTAATCCTACAACGGTCCAGCCAACTCCCTTGTCATTTGATATGGTGACAAGAGGGTCATTGTTCGTGTTGAGAGACTGCTTCATGCCTGTGAAGGCCTAGGTAGGTTGAAATATTCAAACGAGGTTGCACTGTTTCAGGAGGGACGCAGTCAACCCGCATTATTCTAGAAACAAATTTTGAAGTTGCAGATTTTGTGATACTTTACAAGAGCATGCCAAAGCTTTGATAAGTGTCCCTAAAGTGTGACTATCTTATATTTCGCATATAACCGTGTTAAGGTCCTTCGCAAGCGAACCTGTGCGACTCCGCGGTACTCGTGCCAGTAAAATTTGGCGTTGCAGTCTCCCGCGGTGCGGAACCCTTCGGACAGTTGAACGAAGTTGGCTGCCATCGTAGGCAGTTTCTCGGATGTGCGCTACTCGCGGCCGAGCGCCAGTCTAAACAACTGTTTGTGTGGGACTGGTTCAGGTCGTCTGGCATTGTACGTACCTTTCGAACACGACATTTCACGTTATAAATGCAAACGAGTCTATCGTCTTTTCTCCAGCTAAGCTTAGGCTTCACTAGCTCGGCGTACAATACAAACAGTAACGCCTCCATCAAACTGACACTGGCATTCTTGAGTACGGCGTGTTTCATTGCACGGAGATGCTCGAGACTATAAAAACACAGTGACATGAACTAGAAACCACAAACCTTTGGAAGCGTGCGAGATCCGAACGAAAAACCGCGCGCACAACAGCGTAAACACGTCCGCCCGCGTCGTCTCGGCCGCTCGGCAGTGCAATCGCATCTTTGGACGTTATTTAATGCTAGCGCAACGACTTTTGTTTCTAATTAAAAGCATCGCGAACTATTTTAACCATTATTGCACCCCGCGCAAGTGCCTATTACAGCGAATTTGTAATTAAAAGAAAACAAAAATAAAAAAGGACTGCTGCCGCTAAAGGGAACAGCCAATGACGTCATAGTCACGTGGACCAATAGGAGTCGACAACGTTTTGTTTTGTTTGTTTTTGTTTTTTCCTTGGCTCCGCCCCCCTGTAATGGGTAGGATTTCAAAATACGCGTCTCGGTCCCCTTTAGCGCTCGTCGCGCTGTTTTCAAACACTTCTACTATACCCACTTATTCAGCTAACAAAGAGTCTGCCGGCCATCTCCTTCAGCCATAAGGCTGAAGGAGATGGCCGGCAGACTCATCTTCTTCGTCGATTTCATTTGTTTCACAGAAAGTGTAAACTATCCTCTACGATCATAGCACGTGGGCCCAAAACGAGACTTGTCTCCATGCGGGCTCAAACACTTTTGGGGTTTTTTGCTTGTCGGAAAAATGTTGATATTTGGATCCTAACCGACTTTTATGAAACGGTTGTTCTTTATATTCGTCGAGATTTCTTACACACCTTTGGAGCGTAGCACCAGGGTGGGAAACAATCATGCTTTTTTCTTATTCAAATAATTAAAATTGATTTGATATAAATCATATAACTCTCACTTTAAGTCACTAGCAAAAATACTTATTCTTTACCACTACATATGCATTTTAACCCCGACAGACTGATTGATCAATTAGTCATATCACTGATAACAATGCGGGAGAAAGAATGACTGTAAATGTAGTTAATGTACAGTTATATTGGCAACTTTTTTTATTATACTACAACCCCTGCCAGACTAAAAAAACAATTTTATTGTTTTAGTTAGTTAAAACTTTATTCCAGTTTTCTTTCTGGTTCCGACTTTATTTCAATAAGAGACATTACTTTCCCGGTTTCCATTTCTTTCTTTTGCGTTTTGATTTCGTTGCAAAGGAACTACGTATGTAGTACCTGGCTAACTAATGGCCAATTCCAATGGTAGTTTTCGAGCGCCAAGGGATCAACGCTTCTCTGGAGCGCTCCTATTTCGCTGGAGCGATCGCGATCGAGGCGGACGTGTTCCTTCGTCGGGCTGGATCGAGATCCCACTTCATATCTCGATCCGCATCCGAGAGCAGCCGCTCCGCCGATTTCGGCGCTCTGTTGACCGGAAGCCAGCACTGGTTCAGCCTTCGGCCTGCCTTGCGCGATGAGATTCCTTTCTCGGCGAACGCTCCTCGGATCTCGGCTCAGAAGAATTCGTGGCATGGCGCACTCATGAAGTGCCGCCACTCCTCACTGCTGCTGCTGCTTGATGACAGTTCGTCGTCAAGTTGCTCGAACAACTTCTGCAACAGCAGCAGCTCAGTAACGCTGACGACGAGGATGTTTGCGGCGTGCTATGTCCCGCATAAATTCGGCTGCCTTTTCGGACCTCCGCAGAAAAGGCCGAAGTTCGAGACGCACCCGGAACAACGTCCACGAGATGGAAGAGACAAGTGGGCTACGCGGCTTTACGCTTGTTTGCTCTTCGCTCAGCCCGGCGCGCATCTTTCGCATCATGACTAACTTTGCTCGTGCACGTCGAACTGCGTGTTGTTAGCGCCGCGATTGCGAAAAACATGTGCTGCGGAATCCGGGACCGCCGGAAGGGGACTGCCTGGGAAAGTGAATTTTTTGCTTGACAGATACGACATCTAATGTTAACACAAAAATGAAATGCACGCATAGAAAGCATCAAATGATGGGCAATGCATACAAATAAAAATATTTGCAAAAGTGCGTTTTTTAGGAAAATGTTTGGTGCCAGGTTATCAACTTCTTACAAATTTTGAGTTGAAATCACAATATAAGCCATGATTTTGGCGTCCTCGATTTGTCATACCGCCTCATGACTTTCTTGTTATCCACGCTCGTAGAGATACCCCGACAGACTTTTGCTGCAGCGCCTGATGACAGCCGCTGCTGGTGTACTTTTTCAAACGCGCTCGTGTAACATGTTTTTGCACCATTATTTCACGACTCTTGTTGTTGTTGCTGTTGTTTTGATGTGCACGTTCTCATCAACTTACTAACGTGAAAAAAGGTTTATAGCCTTCAGGAAAACCTTGAACCTGCCAGAAAGGTATTTTACGCCAGTCCGTGCAGATATTCCCGCAAGTACAACAAAGTTATCGAAAATACAGCGAAATTTAAACAATTTTGTTTTGGTAGCTGTCAAAACCTAGAGCGCTTTAAATGTTGCCTTGGATTATCTAACGACAACGAGAAAATAAGGTTAAATAAGAGGCTAAACTTGGCGCAGTGCACTTTCAATCTCACCTGCATGCCTCGCAAGAAAAACGCAAATGCACAGGGAATTTTCACCGTATTGGCGGGCTGTAGCGGCCCCGAACGATAACTTTCTTCTTTTTTTTTCGTTAGCGTGTTTACATTATTTGTAGCAGATTATTTTATATCAGAAAGCGGATGCGTGTCGTTTTATTTGACATAAGTAGCCCAGTTATTCACATTGCAAGATTAACATACAGATGGCTCTAAACTCGAAATGTCGCGTTTCGCCCCATGTCTCATTTGTTTCTGCACACCTACTACTTCGCATTGTTTGGGAGCTGCCTGAAACATGCGACGGTAGCAAGCGCGGTAAGGAAAAAATTCAGGAGCCCTCTTGCAAGCCTCACAATTAGGGATGCAGAAAAACTCACGCGCAAAGGTTCGAGGAGTCGGACAAGTTCGAATTTTCCGAACTCCGAAGTTCCCCATGCTGAACGGGCAGCGAGCCGACGCCGCCTGGTGGGTATTCTGGGAGTTGTTGCGTTTTCGCCGTTGCGTCTTGGGACTTGAGCCATGGTAGCGGGCCAGGAGTGGAGTCAGGAGAGCGAGTTAACCAAACATATATACAGGTTTATTTACATCGCTAGGTTGAAGGCAGGGTTACATGTTTCACTCACATATCGAGAGAGTGAGCAGAGAGCAACGAGCCCCCCACATCCACAGGGGCTCTCTTATAGGCCACAGAAACACCGTTTCCCCACGTAGGGATCCCTAGTCCCCAGAAGGGAGAGCTGACCGCATATTTCTCGTTGAGTCGCTGTCGTGGGACTCTCTTCGCTTTCTCAGATGTCGCACGCAGACCGGAAGCCGGACACGAAGGGGGAGAGCAGGCGGCAACCGAATCTTCCAAGGACACTGCAGCGGACCTCTCTCGAGTCAGCCGTCGAGAGGAATGCCACGGGAGGAGGGCGCGCCCACGAGTCGCAGGGGGAGAAAGTGACGGGGCGACATCCGGATCCCCGGGCCGGTCGGCGCCCTTCGGGACGTCGCTGCGTTGGCCGATCGTAACAGTCTCTCCGCCGCCAGAAGTTGGTCACAAAGGGGAGGGGTCAGCAACCGCTCCGATGAGGGACCGTCGAAGAGCTGACGACGAGGTGGAGGGGAGACAGCGGGACCGGAACTTTCCGCTTCGTCCGAGCTGGGCCGACGTCTTCCGCGTGCCTTGAGAAGTGCGCCTGAACTCTTTCCGCTTCCAAGTCCGTGGAGGGCACTGCGAACGAGCTTCAAGGGGGAACACTTGAGACCGAGATAGCTCTGCAAATGAGTGCCCAGCAAACACCACCGAACACCCACCAGGCCACCAAATAATAAATCGTGACTTTAACAAAACAGTGAAAACACTACCAGTGCTCAGTACTCAACACAAAACAACAAAACACATGAAGCCAAAACTGATACATTTCGTATGTAGACAATTGACAAATGTAAGCAATTTTCGTGATACACAAGCTTCTTTCGTGACACTGTTATGAGCGTCTGCTCAAGCCATCCGCATTGGTGTGCAGTTTGCCCTTTTTATATTTTACCACAAAGGAGTACTGTTGCAATGCTAGGCTCCAGCGAAGGAGTCGGCCGTTTTTGGGGGACATGTTCTGCAACCACTGGAGAGGACAATGGTCGGTCTCGATGGTGAAGTTCGAGCCGGCCACGTAGCAAGCTAGCTTTTGCACGGCCCACACCAGGCAAGCGCATTCTTTTTCTGAAGCGCTATAGGCCTCCTCGCGAGTCGTAAGCTTACGACTGACATATAAAATGGGATGCTCTTCACCGGAGTCGTCCCGCTGGCACAGCACTACCCCAAGGCCTCGGTTACTGGCGTCACATTGAATGATAAACTCGCGTTCATAATCTGGCGCCCTCAGAACCGGTTTGCTCATTAGAGCCCTCTGCAGTGCGCGAAAAGCCCGCTCTTTTTGATCGTCCCATCGAACTTGTTGTGGCTCTGTCTTTCTGAGTGCGTCGGTGAGTGGGCTAGCAACGTCTGAGTAGTTTGGGATATAATGCTGATAATACCCCGCAACGCCTAGGAACGACCGAATGTCGGTTTTGGTGAGCGGCCGAGGAAACTCCTCGATTGCCGCCAGCTTGATCTCAGACGGTCGGCGGAAACCCCGACCCACCACGTGTCCTAGGTATGTTACTTCTCCCCTGGCCAACTGGCACTTTTCCGCTTTTATAGTGAGACCTGCGTCGCGGAGTCTTTCGAAGACAACCCGAAGCTGTGTTAGGTGCTCGTCCCAGGTCTCAGAAAACACGGCAATGTCGTCCAGGTACGGAACAGCGAACTCCTGGAGACCCCGCAGCACCCGATCCATTAAGCTCGAGAAGCAATACGGCGCATTTTTGAGGCCAAAGCTAAGGACCCGCGGTTTGAACGTACCCAAAGGGGATATGAAAGCGGCGTAGCGGCTCGCTCGTTCTGAAAGAGGTACTTGCCAGTAGCCTCGAGTGAGGTCCAACGTAGAGATGTACCTTGCGGCGCTCACCCTCTCAACACGTTCCTCAATATTGGGGATAGGATACGTCTGATCTTTGGTGACGAGGTTGAGCCGCCGGTAGTCTACACACGGACGAGGTTCTTTTCCCGGCACCTCGACCAAGATCAAAGGAGAGGTGTAGTCACTCTCCGCCGGTTCGATTACGCCGAGGTCGAGCATGCGTTTTACCTCGCGTTCCATGATTTCCCTTTGTCTCGGTGAGACCCTGTAAGGTTTTGAGCGCACAGGTTGTTCGGTGGTCAGCTCAATATCATGAACTACAAGATCGGTCCTTCCCAGTTTGCCCGCGAAGATGTCCTGAAATTCTCCGATGAGAGCTTTCATGTCTACCAGCTGCCGCGGCTCTAAAGCGGAGACCATGACAGCTTTCTCGATCACCTGTTCGACAGTGAACCCGCCTTCGGATCTGCCAACCTCGGGACACTCGAAGCTGACCTCCTCCGGGTGATTCACCGTTAAGCCCATTACCGTCTCGCGTTGCTTGTACAACTTCATCAAGTTGCTGTGATACACTTTTTGAATTCTACGTTTCCCCGGAGTGCTCACAACGTAGTTGGTGTCGGAGAGTTTATGCAGCACCTCAACTGGGCCCTCCCATTGAACCTCTAGTTTATTTTTGGTGGACGGCTTCAAGAGCATTACTCTGTCACCGACAGTGAAGGTTCGAGGCTTCGCGGTCTTATCGTAATAGCGTTTAGCCTTCTCTTGAGCATCTTTCATGTTACTTTCCGCGATGTCTCGACTGCGGTTCAGTCGATCTAGTAGCTTGAGCACGTATTCTACGACCGTGGGGTCTTCCCCTCTACCCTCCCATGTTTCCCTCAGCATCTGCAGAGGGGATCTCAGAGAACGGCCGTACACGAGCTCGGCTGGGCTAAAGCCAGTTGCCTCGTGTGGCACGGATCTCAGAGCAAACATGGTGGCTGGGAGGCATGCTTCCCAGTCTGTCTTGTGCTCATAGCACAACGCTCTCAGTACGCGCTTCATCACCGAATGCCACTTCTCCACGCTGTTGGACTGTGGGTGGTAGACGGAGCTGTGAATCAGCCGTATGCCACACCTCTCAAAAAAAGTAGTCGTTAAAGCGCTGGTAAACACACTACCCTGATCGCTTTGGATTTCGGACGGAAATCCCACGCGTGCGAACACCGAGAGCAGTGCGTTGACAACCTCTACGGAGCTCAGCTCCTTCAAAGGGATCGCTTCGGGAAATTTAGTCGCGGGACAAAGTACGGTCAGAATGTGTCGGTACCCCGACTGTGTGACCGGGAGGGGTCCAACCGTATCGATTACCAAGCGACGAAAAGGTTCCGTGATTAGCGGCACGAGTTTAAGCGGCGCCTTGGACTTGTCGTGTGGCTTTCCGACTCGCTGACACGTGTCGCAAGATCGGACGGTTTCCTCCACATCTTTGAAACAGCCAGGCCAGTAGTACTCCTGGAGGAGACGATCTTTCGTTTTTCTTACTCCAAGGTGACCTGACCATGCGTTGCCATGCGCTAGCTGAATGAGGTCCCGTCGGTACTTTGTCGGTACAACCAGCTGATCAAACTCTACTCCCTTCCGATCTTTGTACTTTCGGTACCACACACCGTTTCTTTTCTGGAAAAGAACATTGCGCTGAGAGACGCCCTCGTCCGTTCGCGACTTCAGATTTTGAATCGAGGGGTCCTCTTCCTGTTCTGCGATCAACGAGGCTCGATCTACACCTAACAGTACCTGAAAGCTCTCAGACTCGGGGGTAAGGCAGAGGCCCTCACTATCCTCCCAGTCGGGTTCCTCATCTTTCTCGTCTGGGGTCGGTTCAGCCGGAGTTTCCGACTCCGCTTTAGTCTCAGGTTCACCTGCACTAGCTTCGTTCCCGACGCCTGAACGCGAGGCGTCTGAGGACGAAGTACCGTCAGTTGAAGCGTCAGCTTCGCTTCCATAGTGCAACTTTGCTGCCAAATCTCGAGCTTTTGCCCTCGTCAGTGCCTGAACTGTTCCCTCGCAGAACGTCTTACCCTTCTCCTGAAGCAGCTGCTCGGACTTGTTTGAAAAGAGGTAAGGGTACTGCAACGGGAGGTTGGCCGACACGGCGGCCTCTGTCTCGAGCGTGCCAAAGGGGCCCTCAATGAAGACCTTGGCGATCGGCAGGCACACGCTATGATCTTCGACCACCTGTTTGATCCACGCGCACTCTCCCGTGAACTTCGTGGAGTCCACGTAAGAGGGGTGGATCATATCCATGGTGGCGGCCGAGTCACGTAGCACTTTGCACGGCCTGCCGTTCACCACCAGGTCGCGCAAGTACGGCTCTAACAGCCGAAGGTTCTCATCGCTCCCGTTTACGTATGAGAACACCACCTTTGCCTCTGTGCATCTGGACGCAATATGACCCGTCTTGCGGCAGTTATAGCACGTTAACGGCCTACGGGCCTCGAGCGCCTTCTTTTTGTCTTTTTCCGCCCGGCTTTGGGCGTCTTCCCCCTTCGGTCGGCTATCCTCTCCCTCGATCTCGCCCTTCTTACTAAGCGAATCCTTGGAAAGCTGACCCCTCGACCACTTTCGATCCTCACGTTTGTTCGGAGGGAACGCTCCCTTTTTCGGGCGGCCGCTCTCATCTAGGGCGCGGCGAGTTGTGAACTCTTCCGCGAGTTCTGCTGCCCTTAGAACAGTCCCTGCGTCTGGCTTATCCTGTACCCAAAGGCGGGTCTCTTCAGGGAGGCGACGCAAAAACTGCTCCAGGCACACGACCTCTAGAACTTTGTCGTGGCTCCCGTGAGCGTCCACGCTTTTGAGCCATTCCACCAGGTTTGCCTTCAAGTTGTAGGCAAACTCGGGGAATGACTCACTCGCTTTCTTTTCCGCGCCGCGGAAACGCTGCCGAAAGGCCTCCGCTGAAAGACGATACTTTTTCAGGAGGCTCGACTTTACCCGGTCGTAGTCCTCCGCCTCGTCTTTCGCGAGCCTTGCGACAACCTCCGCAGCCGGGCAAGGAAGGAGCGTCAGGAGACGCTGCGGCCAAGTTTGCCTGGTGAAACCGACCTTCTCGCACGTGCGCTCGAAATTCACCAAGAACAAACCAATGTCCTCTCCGATCTTAAAAGGCTGCATGAGGTTTTTCATCTTAAATGAATGCCCTTCGCCTTTGCTGGAGACTGGACTGCCCTCCCGATCCGACCTTTCCCTGACTAGTTCGAGGTCAAGCCTCTTCAGCTCGAGCTCTTGCTCTCGAAGCTTGGACTCCGCCTCTTGGCGTTTACACTCCGCCTCTTGGCGCTTGCACTCTGCCTCTTGGCGCTTACACTCCGCCTCTTGGCGCTGGAGTCCCTCGCTCCGGTCTCTCTCTTCTAGCTCTTTTTTTTCCTTGTCGGTTTTCTGCACTTCACTCCAACACTCGGATAACTCCGCGTCATCCGCTCCAGTGTCAAGAATTGCCTGTATGATGAGCGGCTTTCGCTTCACCCTCTAACATCCACCCCCAATTCCTCGCATATACGTAACAATTCCGGCTTACGTAGCGAATTGAGGTCCATGATCGCACCGAGCACTGGCTATGTTCCAACACTACTATCCTGACGCGTGACACACTCGTCGTCAAAAATAGCTAAATATCACCCGCTTCTACCAATTAACCCAGTAGTCAAAAGCCTGGTGGATATTCAAATGGAAATGCCAGACACTCACCCACAGTGCGATCCATGGTCTGCGGAGTTCATCCCGTCGCTGCCAACCACTGTTGCGTTTTCGCCGTTGCGTCTTGGGACTTGAGCCATGGTAGCGGGCCAGGAGTGGAGTCAGGAGAGCGAGTTAACCAAACATATATACAGGTTTATTTACATCGCTAGGTTGAAGGCAGGGTTACATGTTTCACTCACATATCGAGAGAGTGAGCAGAGAGCAACGAGCCCCCCACATCCACAGGGGCTCTCTTATAGGCCACAGAAACACCGTTTCCCCACGTAGGGATCCCTAGTCCCCAGAAGGGAGAGCTGACCGCATATTTCTCGTTGAGTCGCTGTCGTGGGACTCTCTTCGCTTTCTTTGATGTCGCACGCAGACCGGAAGCCGGACACGAAGGGGGAGAGCAGGCGGCAACCGAATCTTCCAAGGACACTGCAGCGGACCTCTCTCGAGTCAGCCGTCGAGAGGAATGCCACGGGAGGAGGGCGCGCCCACGAGTCGCAGGGGGAGAAAGTGACGGGGCGACATCCGGATCCCCGGGCCGGTCGGCGCCCTTCGGGACGTCGCTGCGTTGGCCGATCGTAACAGGGTGCAATATTTATTGTGTACACCGTTTTGATTTCAAAGTGCGGAAACGTTGGTCATCGTTTACTATATTGAATCCGAAACTACCGTTTAAGATCTTCCATCCCAAAGTTTATACGTTTGGGGCCGAAGCCGAGCGACCGTTATAAAGATGTCGATCCTTGTTCGCAAAACCAGTCGAAGAGTTTCCTAAATCTCTACTTATAAGGGCAGCCGTCGTTTTGATAAAGGGCTTCTTTTCAAGGCTTTCTGATGAGGCGCTTCGCGGAGCCGTGTTTAGGTCATCATCGGTAAAGAAACGAGACGGCACGCATGTGAATACGCTTCAAACTATTCAATGAGACAATGCGTTTTGGTTGTGACCGTCTTCTGAAACGTGACCACACTCCTGAAAAGGTAGCTTTCGTCAGCTCTAGAAGTCTATGAAAACTATGTTTTTGTCATGGCAATTTTTTTTTAAATTTAAACTACCCATAAAGTATACTTCATAAAAACTGGTCTATTCTGGACAGTAGTCGCTGAACATTTTGTAGGAATACGCGAAATTTTCTTCGTTCCATCACCATCTCCCTGCATTTTCTTACACACCTGGAGTGACAGAAATAGCGCCGACTCACGACACCACAGCCGTATCACAAAACTTCACTGCGAGAGTTCCGAGGCAGCGCCGTCATACGCTGCATCTTATAGTCATCCATAGGTTGCATCATCGCGGCGCAATTCTCTTCTTTAATATACAGTCTCCAACAACATAAAATGACCCACTCGACGAGGCCGTTGCAGGCGGACATGTGCTGGACTCGCTTTGTCCAAACACAAATTACTTGCCTTAGGAAAATGAAGTAATCTTTCTTGTATTATATGTCTCTAAAAATAAAGTGTCTCTGGCCAGAGTGTGCTTAGCACCGCCCAGTGGCGTAGCCAGGAGGGAGCATGCATTTTGATTTCCCTCCCCTCTCCGCTCCCCATGCCATGGACATCATACTGGCCATCTTAACCCTCCCTTCATACGAAAAAGACATTCCCGGCTACGCCACTGGCACCGCCGCATAAACTGCCTCGATGAATGGGACTTTCATATTGAGACTTGAGACTTCACTTAGTGCTACCTGATGCCCCGTGATATTTGAGAGGAGGGTGGATTACAGTGAATAGAAAGAAGGGGAATTAAATGACGAGACTTCCTGTGCGTGTGCCGTTTTTGCTTGCTGCAGTCTCGCGGTTGCGTTATGTCTAGGAATATCCACCAGCTCGTTTTGCCCCCTGACTTTCTGTTCTCAATGATATCGTTTTAGAGACCATGGGTGACGGAGCGTGGTTCTAGGGGAATCGTAGTGTATCCTAAAGACTTTAGTTCTGGATACCCGCTGCAAATCTTATAATGTCGCCAAGTAGCCGTGTGCAAAATCCGCTGACCGTGTATCCTGACCCTCGTCCTGGAGAGCACGAGCGAGCAAGAGTGCGCCTGTTCGAGAGCCGCAGCCGCGACGGGCAGCATGAAGCACACGGCCAGCGTTCCAGGTATCCACATGGAGAGCGCCATGGTCGTCAGCATGAACGCCAGGCACAGGCTGCAGGAGAGTGTCGGCAGCAACAAAAAAGGAAGCTCTATTGGCCACTTGCTCGAGCAAAAGCGTCGCTGTAGTCGACCTTCTACGATCGCCTAAACACACACTATAATGTTTTGAGCGTGATTAACTCTACATTCATTGATAGAAATTTAAAAATAAGAACTGAGATTGTCAATTTTGATGGTGTTTAGTTTAAGGACGCGATGACTCACAGGCTTCCGTTGAAATTGTCGCTGGCGATTGATAATCCTGGTCATGACGTCAAAGGTAGGAACTAGGAACCTTGAAAGGGAGCTACTGAAACATCTAGTCGCCAATAGATGTGGTATGTCTATGCCTTGGAATGAGGCACGTGATAAAACACAAAGTGACGGGTAGAACATAGCGTGCATTTTCAAAGAAAGATAGGTTTCGATAGAAAAAAATGTTTTCGTAGAAGTATTTTATAGTTTATTACCTGATTTATACATTTGGAAGAACGCCGTTCTACTGAGTAATAATAACGAGGCACGGCGTTTTAACGAGGTGCACGTTATAACTCTGTGTACCATCCTTTCCGGGTCCTTTTCTAGGTTCTCCGAAATTCGCTCAGTAAAAACTCTTTAAAGCAATCTAAATAAATGACAAGAAACGATCCGCGCCAGCGTCTCATTATTCCAGTGACCGTATTAATAAATTTTCATCGACAGGCCTCAGAGCGTCGACCGCTTGGCCAGTGGCCGTCAATGTGGCCGCATAGGACGCTGCTAGGACCTCGCCCACTCTCCCACAAGTGCGTGTTTGTAAGTTTCCAGGAAAGTGTTGTCCGTCGCGTGGTCCTAGTAGCCGTTCATGAAGACGCGTGATTGGCTGCAGAGTCCCGGTGCCCCAGTACAGTGCCCTATCTCGAAGGGAAGAGGGATGAGCTTTATTGTTTTGTACATTTTATGGTTTGGTTTCATTGGGTTTACTTAGACACTATGTCTAGGTAACAGGGCAAAAGGAGATTGATACGTGCCTGACGTGGTCCTATTACTCTGTTTACACTGCTCAGCAGGCGAAAATAAAACAATACACATTCAAGAAGTACATGAAGATACAGAGTAGCACATCAACAATCAGAACAGCATATTTTGCATAGAGTTTGTAGAATCGTCAGTGCTTTCCTTGACACTTTGGAAATGCAGAATAAACCATGTAATACAACTCGAAATCAATAAATACACTATCTGAAAATATTTACTTAACGTAACATGATAGGAGGTACCGTTTTATACTTTTTTTTCAAGCTAAGTTTTGAAGCACAATCCGAAATCCTTTGCATAACAACTGGATGTTTGTTTAAGAAATACGGTGTTAAATATGCTAATTGGTGATGTCCATAATTTGTCAGAGACCAAGGTATTCTATAAAAGCCATGTGGAAAATTGTATTTTGTATTATTAGTCGTCACGGCGGTCCCTCATAAAGATACGCAAAATAATGCAAGACAGTACAAATGTAAAACATCAAACATTACGAAGTACAGATGAGCCGCCGTGCCACCAAGAGCTGGAAGCTCTTCCGCCATGAAACGCTACTTTTGCGGAACGTATTTACGCACGAATAGTTGTAGGTGTACTTGGACAACGAAACATCGCGCCAAACATATTAGTAGACTTCAGGAACTTAGAGCTAACTAGAAAAAAATTAGCACTTCTTCATTAAACGTTAAACTTTTTTTCTTTAGACCCCCGAAAACAGACCTATTGCAAATATACCAAAACAGAGCACGGAATGTACGCAACTAATCAGGGTTATTAATGATTCCCGCAGTCTCTAGAATTTGACACTCAAGAAAGCAAGATAAAAGGATGAGAACCGCTCTCGCCATCACTCCCCCCCCCCTCGCTTGTTTACGTTATCTCCGTCATCCGCTACAGCTAGCTCTGTACAGCAAGTTCCCAGAGTACCCTTTGGCGTCGATCGGTGGAGTGCGCTACGGGATTTGCGAATGTTCTGTTGCTGGCGCACATAAAGCGAATGGCTATGGTTACAGACTACTATATCCTCAGCCGTGACCATGAAACCTCCGGATTTCCGGAACCGACGACGATCCCATTTTCCCATTCTCGCCTCTGGTTGTTGGTGCCCAGGAGGAGCAGAGCCTTGAGGGCGAGTCGAGTGTGCAGGTTGGAGGCGTTCATCGCAGATGCAAGAACAAGGGAAGCGAAGATCACAAATCCCAGATCCTGTGAAGCAAAAGACGAAAAGTTATATCAAACGCGATGAGCATGCAACCTGTTGCAGAACATTTTATTTATTTATGTATTTATTTATTTATTTAGTTTATTTATTTTCATTTACCTAATTTATTTATCTATATATTTATTTTTCATTTAATTAATTACTTAATTTATGTTTATTTATTTATTTATTCATATTGTTCACACCTAACAGAGGCTGTGACAGGTATGAGTAGAAGTTCATTTGAAATATACGAGACAGCACAAAAGTACCAAAGCAAAACCACCCATTGGGCCTACACAAAAAGTGAGATGAAACAATTTTAAAAAAAACTATATTTACATACTACACTTCACTGGCGCAAGGAAAAAGAAATCCGAACAATCAACACTATTTATCCCTTCCTGTGACGAAAACAAGAAAAACAACATATTTAACAGGCTGTATTACATAAGTTTCGAAATAACATGATGAAATTTCCTGTGACAGTTTATCATCACAACATTCTGGGAAAGGTTACTCTAAATTTCCCATCTACGGCTAAGAGACAAGTCACCCGTGGAGGCGTACTATACTCCCTTTCACCTTACGTCCGAGCGAAGTGGATGCTACGAGCCGATAATGGGGTTCTAATTATGTCAAATATTTTGTCGCAATGGGGTTAATGCAGTACGCGCAGAGGCAACGTCAGGCGAGGGAGGAAAGGACAAGCACGAGGGAGGCTGGAGAGGAGGAGAGAAACCTCTTCTCTTCTCTGACGTACCTAGTGCTTTCCCTTTCTCCCTCGCCCACCCTCTCCCGTCCCTCCTTCCTAGCGCTCGCCCTTTCTCTCTACCCACTTAAAGCGCAAAGCGCAAAATATACAAGGACGAGGAAGTAAGCAGCACAAGAGCGCTCTTGTCTGTTTACTTCCTCGTCCTTGTATTTCTTGCGCTTCTTTAAGTGATCATCTAACCAACTGGCCCAAATTGCTACCTTAATGCAGTTTATTTCTCTCTACGCCCGGCGTTGCCTTCGCCCGCACTGCACACAATTAGTGAGACGAAGTATAGTTACGTGGACAATATCTCAGCGTTTTCTTCTTAGCGTCTCTTGTATACAACATCCTTTGAGGCTGTCATAGAAGTGCATGCTGTCCTTGATATAATCCACCTTATTCAAAGCCACAATTCCAAAGCTCCTGGAATTTAAAAAATAAATCAAGAAATGTTTGCCTTTTATAAATTCACGAGCGAACAGAATAGGCTTTCAAGCGAGAGGCTTGTGCCACCGCCCGTGGTGTGCACCGTCGTTCTCTGCCCAAACCTTTCACACCGGCGATTTAAAAAATGAAAGCCGTTTACAACTCCCTGTAACGCTTACAACTCCCTGTAACGTTTACAGCTCCCTGCAACGTTTACAACTCCCTGGGGGTCACGTGACCTCGAGGAGGGGGGATTTTCCCCGCTAAATTTAGCGGGGAAAACTTTTCCGCTAGATTTAGCGGGGAAAATTTTCCGCTAAATTTAGCGGGAAATGTTTTCCGCTAAATTAGCGGGAAAGTTTCCGCTAAATTTGTTCGCTAAAGTCAGCGAAACTTTCCGCTAGATTTAGCGGGGAAAATTTCCCGCTAGATTTAGCGGGGAAAATTTTTCGCTAAATTTGGCGGAAAATTTTCATCCGATTTAGCGGGGAAAATTTTCCGCTAAAATTGGCGAGCTGCCATCATGCACCGCGCGGTTACGCCGGCGGCGACGGCGACAGCGACGCCGCTCAAGCCGGAACGGGCGCCTAAGAGCTGCGCTCTAAAAATAAAGATTGATGGAATTATTCCGAAAAATAGCCAACTCGACGAGTACCTCAGCAGTGGCACTCTCCGCGGAGGGGTATCCCCCCCACCCTTCGGTCCGCCTCCCGTCATTTGAAACGCCTCTCTTGATTTTCGTTTCGAAAACTGCGTGTATCCGTAGAGCACGGTGAAACGCCGTCTAGACGCTATGCTTCGAAACATACACATTCCGTAGAATGCATTGCAGTTACCATACCAGCCGTCCCCCAAACAATGTGGTGCGTCGAAGGACGGGATGGGAGCCGTCACTAGATTAGCTCAGTTACGGAACTTCCCATAGACGATGCTTGCGCAAGCAGTATCCCCCTCTCCTTGCACGGCTCGCCTCCCGCCGCTCGATAAGCCACCTTTTTTTTTCTTTTTTTTTTTTTGGAGGGGGGGGATGGCTCCTTAAGTAGCTGCAGTGTATTCTATGGAGTACGAATGTTTCCAAGCACAGCGATCTAGATAGCGTTTAAACGTACCGGACACACAGTTTTCAAAACGAAAATCTAAGCTCCGTTTCAAACAGCGGGAGGCGGACTGAAGGAGGCAAGGAGTTGTGGAACTTCCCCTCCTCAGGAGTTCCACAACTTAGGTAATCTAATCAAGACCTCCTAGAAGCTAAGGCCGTAGCGCTCTGAATCGGGACGTCACAATGGCCGGAGGAGGGAGGCCTCGTCGGGAAAAGGTGCCCACTCTGGATCTCTTTACTCCGGCCTCGTCGTCCGTTCACTCAGGTCACGTATATATGGTATAGATATAATATACAGAGCGTTACCAAGGTTGAAATTATCAAATTTAAGTTTATGATTATCCCGTAACCGCGTAACCACAGTGCAGTCCCGCAGCTCCACACACTTTTCGAACAAACCGACTCCGGCGTCGTCATTTTTCTCTCGCGGGGCTCCGATTCTGGTAAATTTTATGTTGTGGCTGTCTGTCTGAAAAGGAACGCCGAAACATTTCAGAAGAAAAGGAAACCAAAACAAATGCACTCACCGCCGCAGGGAGCGCACACGAGGCAAGAGATGGGTCGACGACGTTAAGACTTTCGTCCCACGCTTCTGCCGCTGCTCTTGTGTAGTTATTTTGTGTTCTCTTGATACTGCGGCATTTACGTGGACTCGCCGGAACAAGTCCTGCTACGGTGTGAGTGACATGTGTGGCAACCATTTAAAGATGACACTGGTCAATTATTGATAGACCTCTCTCTCGACAGGGAGAAAAGAGTTCCGGAGGTGTGCTCAAATTTTTTGTGGCGGATTTCGCGGGACGCATGGATGCGATCGACAAGTAAGACATAGCAATTACCGGCTTTGTCTGGCTCATGTAGGACGCCAGTAGGAGTGAGATAGAGAGAGAGAGAGAGAGAGAGAAAGAATATCGTTTATTAGTAAGCGGTTAGCCTAATATAACCCGAGTAGGGTGCTGCAGTTGGTTGATTTAATCTCGTGATAGAATGGAATCTTGTTCTTCGTTGTTTTTCGTGTGCAAGTGCGTCGACAGTTGTAAATATGCGTGGCAGCATTCAAGTTTTGACTGGAGGTTTTTGTGCGATTATTGAAAAGAGCGTTTATGCTTATCTGTTCATTTATACTTATGCTATTGTACTGCCTTTACCACCTTCATATTGCAGTCCTAGCTGTGTTAAGGGGAATAGTAATATTTAATAAAAGTAAATTATAATTTTGTTCTAAGGCAGCTCCAGCCCACAGGGAGAAGTGAACTAGTTAATTGTAAATAGTAAGTTTAGTACCCCTGCCACACGGAAATGATAATGTATTTTCATTAAATGATATTATGGGGTTGAATCAGCTAGCGATCCTGGGTGACTATACGAGCGTCGCGAGCTGGTTTTCCGACCCCATAATGCCCTTCGATGAAGTTTGTGATTCTCCCACGTGGTCGAGGTAGAATGCAAGAATTCAGTGACTGCTTGCGTTAACATCGCTTACATGATCGTAAGTGACACTTTTCTAGCCGTGTTTGCGTTGACCACGCCTACATGACTTACTGTGATCTGCGTGTACCGCCATTTTGTGCAAGTAATTTTGTATAAAACATGCACTTCTCGAGCAATAATTGTGTGGCTCAAGTTTTTCGACTTAAAACAATCACATTTTTGTAGACGTGTTATTCGGATACCTCGAGCCATTTCATGCCAATTATTTAGCGGTGCCTTTTATTAAAATGTTTTCTAGTCCAGTTTTCGTATGTACCTATCATTTTAGCTAAAAAAACGCGCTTATGTGACTAAAGGCGCGTTGTTACGACGATCAATCCAGGCGCGTTGCCTTCGCTTCGGCGAGTCGACACGCCCTCCCCCCCCCCCCCCAACGGCCTTCCCTTTGCGACGTCACGAGAAGAGCGCTACTGCCTTAGCTTCACAAGGCTACCAAGAGGTGTCGATCTAATGCTTTGAGAAACTGAGAGAGAAAGGAGACGAGAGCGCGTAAGGGTGTCCGAACGCCGAGCTCTGGTTGTAGTAATTAGTGGGTACAGGCACTGACAGGATAAGAATGGCAAAAAGGCCTTTCAGCTGTTCTATCTCCAGCGCGAGACTGCTACTTTTGACGACTCTTCGACGACTCGTGGGGTTCGAGCGTACATGCTCAGCCAAGCACGACTCGCGATGGAAGGCAACGAACGCGTAGCGGAGGCTAAGCGTCCGAGAGAGACGCCCCCTGCTCATCTTGTCCTCTCTATCGACAAGATGAGTACGTTCTGAGTACGGCCTCTCAGCGCCGCCATCTTGCTACTGCTGTGGGTAGGACGTCCAATAGTGAATCATCGCTGAAGTGTACCCACGACATCAGCAATGCTTGACTATCAGACGATCTATCACCCCAGCAGCAAGATGGCGGCGCCCAGAGGGCGCACTTGCAAACTTCTATAGGCCGCCTTGGCGTGACGTCAGGAGCAGGAGTTGTTCTATAAGCAGACCAATATGTCGAAGTTTCTCACAGTCACCCACTGGTTCCCTTTTCTTTTTTCGCGGTGTCACGAAGCGACTTTAACGCGTAGGTGATAGAGAGGATCTCACGTTGAAGTAGGTGCGTGCCGTGTCCATGGTTCCGAGGATGTCGAGCAGTGGGAACAGGACGAGAGGCATGAGCGCCGTCACCGCGAGCGGAATCGGTTCCAACATCCAGTACAGCGCCATCCACAGCACGCTGAAGGCGCACCATCCGGCCTGTTGCGGAACAAGGCAATGCCACCGTGAAGACAAGGCCTGCGCATGACGTCATCGTTAACTCGAAAGCGCTGGGTATCCTGACTTTCCCAAGTGCCGCCATCGTTTGATCGTGCCGCGGGCGCTCCTATTGGATGCCAGCGACGCGTCGCCATTTTTGGCTCGTGGCGCATCTCCATATACAGACGCGCACGCTACTGGTCTCTGTAATGCTGTGCCGCTGCCGCCGTAGAGCACTGCATTTGCGGCGACGCTGCCATTTTTGGCTCGATGCGTCCGACGCACCAGCTCTGCGGTACTTGTGTATAAATCTACCGCGCTAGTTAACTGTCAGTGACCCGCCCCAAGCGCCAGCCAAGCTCGACAAGATGTGCACGTGCTAGAGTGCTGCTCGTGCGAGCGCTGCAGACCATTGTCGATTATGCTGATGCAAGGTAGGCTGCGCTGCGTGCATCTACTGTTCATGACGTCTGGGGGGAAGGATACGCAAGCTCTTGTAAGCTGGTATTGAACAGGGACGCTTAGACGGGGCCAGGAAGTGATTTTGTTGCTTAAGAAGGTTTCTTGAAAGCGTTCAGAAATTTCCTTATCTTTCCTAAATGACAGTTTCAAAATGTGCAGCAGAAACAAGACTGCCACGATTTTCTCCCATCGTCAAGTTTCGATGAAGAGAAAAAGAAAAAAGACATGCTAATGATGTTCCTCCGCTTGACTGTCCACACAACAGTTTCCTCTAATCTTTCTTTCAATAATTGCGTCGCCGTCAGAGACGTCATCTCTTATATAGTTCCACTGACTTTAACAAATGCAATGCTAAGCTTCTTGTCTCGTCTCTCAAGCAGGAGACCAGAAGCTAACCAAATGACGCCAAGAAGTTACGAGGAAGCCGTCTGGTGTCATTTTGGAAGTTATCATACTTGTCGCAAGTAAGCGTGAATCAAGTGAAGGACTTCTAGTCAGTGGACAAAGAAAAACCACACTCATTAAAAAGATCAGTCGAGTTTGGCAAAGCGAGTTCCGAACAACCTTGGTGTCTTCTCGCTGCTGAACAGCTTACCTTTCCGGTTATGAGTAAGCTTGACTGGCAGACAGGCGAAAGGCACCCCGACCAGAAGAACGCGCGTCCACAGTCCATCTCTCCCAGCAGAGGTCATGACCTGGATCAACGCGGCAGGTTGTCAATGCATTCCCCTACGGTGCCCCAAACGCGTGCCCGACTTTTGTCAGTTTAACTTTCAAGGACATGCGCTTATATTCTTGTTTGTGAATATTATTTTTGTTTCACGTTTGCATTTCGAGTGAACTTTGGTTTGTAGGCATATGAACCGTAGATGTGCGACCTTTCTGCTGTATAAGTTGTTTTTGTAGGTTTGGTATGCTCGTTTGCTTTGTATTTTGGTATGGTTTGTATGTTTCCGCATGCTTGCTGTCGACCAGTGAAAGGGGCCCGAGGACCAGTCAAGCTGCCTACAGCAGCTTATTGTTTCCTTTAAGGCCCCATCATAATCTATGGAAATAACGTTATTATTATATGCATCATAAGTAAATGCTCCCACAAAATTATCTTAAAGATTCTCTGCAAGTCTTTTCCTGCGTTTTTATTCTCGATAGGCCCATGTATAAGTGATCTGGGTGAGCCATAAACAAACTTTTGTTATTGAAGCTGATGTATAATAACTATCTGTTCCTGACACATATATAACTCCTCAAACATATAGAAGTCTATTATTTCTTCTTTTACGCTATAAATAGCAATTTTATGTGTCTGTGGACTGGACAAAAACAAAGTACACAGGGGCGCGCGGCGGAACTATGACAATTACGCATGCAGACCGTAAGAAAGTAAGCAATTAAGTAGCTGCCAAGTCGAAATACAACTTAGTTCTATTTAGCGAAAACCCATCAATTAGTCAGGGTAACTCTTATTTGCAAATTGAATTGACTGGCATCCTGTCAAAAACAAACCTCAACAGCCAGGCTATGCCAGGTTTATCCTATATAATAAAGGTGTTTACTTCGGTACGCGCTAGTTTATGCCAGATTCGATCTGAATAAGAAGGTACGTATAGATTAGAGTGAATAATTTTGATCACTCCTTTCTGCATGATTATTCGCCTGCATCACGGTGCTGAGTGTAAACAATGTTGGTTAGGAAAACAAGCGTTGTTATGACCGTTCAGCGTTTCCATGAAACGTAGGCTGAAACAGCTTGTCCTAAAACTTTCGTGACATATTGAAAACATTATTGCTTTTAGCTCAGTTGCGTCGTCATCATACATATTGTGAAACGTTTTTAGTAAACTATATTTTACGATATATATGGCGACAAGATGTCCACTCCATGATTTTATGCACTGCAATTAATTACTTGGTTCAAGAGCACAACTACGATTCACCTTTTAATACTGCGACGCAAGGTTGTGCAAATCACGGATATTTTAGGCGACCTACTACTTCGTGACAACCTTTCAATTCAGGTAAAATATATGTGGCTAGAGGTAAACAAATGTATGTTGAGTCGTATAAATACAACGTTTTGTAAGTTAATGTAGATTTTCTTTTACCATTGCGTTGAAATTAAATAACGCAATTTCTTGCTTTGGTACCTAAAAATAAAAGTGGATGAACGATAAAAAAATATATATAGTTACTAATTTGACGACGGAAATAGTAGCATATTGCCAAAACAACGCGGAAAATATATTCTCAATTTGCCGGTTCAAACCAGTTCGAATCGGTTTGAACCGTTATTAGTTTGCTCCCTGAAACTGAACCGGAATTTAACCGAAAGCTGTGAACCCGAACCCGAAAAGAACCGATAAAACTTTCGGTTCGACACTCTAGTTACCACTCGTGCAGTGGTCGCAATGCTTTCGATGCGATAACGCGGATGATATTCTTAATCTTATCGTCCGTGTTTTCACATCGCCGGCCTTGCGCTTGCTGCACGAGTCGTACAGGCCCATTCACGCAGTGGCGTTTCACTGCATTGCGGGAACTTGCGTCAGGATAGAATCCTTAGTTGCCGAGACATCCGTCTTTCATATGAAGCACGTCAAGCGACTCAAAAACTGGCTTGCCACGCGGCCTGCAGACTACGGATTTTTTTAGGTGAACTCGCAGTCGCATCGCAACGTCACGTAGTCAAACACAGCCAAAAACAAACCAACGCATATGTGTGAATGAGCCTGAAAATTCAGGATTTGGAAAAGAAAAACACTCTGATAGGTTCATTCGTGTTTCTTTGGACTCCAGGGTCACGGATATCAAAATTACTTTTCAATTTCTTGCGTGCACTACCTCATTCTTATCATTTTTTTTCCAACGACCATATTAAGGAACCGAAAAATGATTCTTCGACTTCTTCCTCCTTTGAGTTCGATCCTCAGCTGAAAATCAAAATAAGAAATCACGTGGCTCCCGACTTGCTTGGGCACCGAGAGCGATGACTCCAAGCTCTACGGCTTCCTTTCCCTTCCTCAAAACGCGTCCCTCACCCTCCTCCTTCTTCGGGAGGAAGATCCCGACCCTGTCGGAGTTGTCATTAAACGCTTCTGCTGCCAGTTGGGAAATCGTCTTGTCCGCCCTTGTGTTTTATCTTCTTCCCATCATTTATGTTATCCAAGCTTAAACCGTGATTTTCAAGCACACCATATAACTTGTCATTTGTAAGTGATGATAAGTGCCGTCACGGCCCTCGATTGGCCACGAACGCGAGAATCCAAATATTCGTCTGACGGATTGATTGTCGACGAGCGCTGACGTCCGAGTGACGCAGTTTTCGTGTCTCAATGCGTGAGCTGGGACAGGCTCACGTGCTCGGGCACGGCGGATGCATCACAATGAGAAGGCGGAGAGTGTTAAAGAAAAAAAGAAGGTAAGAAGATAGCCTACTATAGACAACAGTGCCCCGTGTATGCACGTGCGTTCAACTTGCGCGTGAACATAGCTTTGTCAAGCTGCGATTGTACGGGCTTGTCCGCATGAGTGAAACATGGCGGCGGCCAGTTGCTTTGCTCGCAATCGTCTATATTTTCAAATTTTCGTACCGAAAAGTATGCTATTGGCTTTCTACCATCGTGTATTATAGATTTTTTTTTGTTTATTTTTGCGTACTAAACGTTATGCAAATATAAAAATTTCAGTTTATCATGGTCCCTTTAAAGGGAAACTGAAGCGGTTTCGTATTTGAGTAAAAACACTTAAATCGTCTTCAATTCGCCTCCAGAATCACGAATATAGAAATTAGTTTTCAATTGGGTGCACGGACGTGGTAGAAAATCATTTTCAAAGTACCGCTGAAGCCCCTTCTTCCCGGAGCGTTACGTCATACAAGGAGTTTTCGGAATCTGCGCTCTCGCGCATCTTCAGCGCCTATCAAAGCTATGCACGCGCACCTCGCTATTTTCAAAAGGCCAGAAAAAGACATCGAGACTGGTGTTAGTGCGGGTACAGTGTAGTGCGGCGGGAATATACCTGGCAAGCTTGCAATGGCACGCGCTGCCCACACGAGCGACACGCGCTTGGCGGCCCAAAGATCCTTTTGTGACGTAATGACTGGTCGGAGATTTTTCGTGTTGTCTCGCGTTTACTTACATCTTCAGGGAAAACGAACAAGATATTCAAGTTCAAGGGGAAAAAAACACTCTCAAATTGTCCTCTAACTCGTTTTTTGTTTTGTTTATATATATATATATATATATATATATATATATATATATATATATATATATATATATATATATATATTGTAGGAATTCGCGTACCGCCGCCGATACGCCGTTCCCCACGTGGTCCGTCAACAACCCGAGTCCAGCCTGGTTCTTTCACGGGAGCGGGATTCCGCTCCCCGCATTGGTACATAAGAAAGTGAAAGCCGTTTACAACTCCCTGTAACGCCGGAGTAGAGCGCAGCTCTTGAGGAGAGGGGAAGGCACGGGGGGGGGGGTCACGTGACCTCGGAGAGGGGGGTCACGTGGCCTGGGGGTCACGTGACCTCGAGGAGGGGGGGGGAATTTTCCCCGCTAAATTTAGCGAGGAAAAATTTCCCGCTAGATTTAGCGGGGAAAATTTTCCGCTAGATTTAGCGGGGAAAATTTTCCGCTAGATTTAGCGGGGAAAATTTCCCGCTAGATTTAGCGGGGAAAATTTTCCGCTAGATTTAGCGGGAAAAATTTTCCGCTAGATTTAGCGGGAAAATTTTCCGCTAGATTTAGCGGGGAAAATTTTCCGCTAGATTTAGCGGGAAAAATTTTCCGCTAGATTTAGCGGGGAAAATTTTCCGCTAGATTTAGCGGGGAAAATTTTCCGCTAGATTTAGCAGGGAAAATTTTCCGCTAGATTTAGCGGGGAAAATTTTCCGCTAGATTTAGCGGGAAAATTTCCCGCTAGATTTAGCGGGAAAAATTTTCCGCTAGATTTAGCGGGGAAAATTTTCCGCTAGATTTAGCGGGGAAAATTTTCCGCTAAATTTAGCGGGAAATTTACCCATCATGCACCGCGCGGTTACGCCGACGGCGACGCCGACGCCGACGGCGACGGCGACGCCGCTCAAGCCGGAAACGGGCGCCTAAGAGCTGCGCTCTACAAATACAACTCTACAAAACACTCAATCTATACTACAAACACACGCGACATTACTCAAATATTTACAAACGTACGTTAAGCCCAAAGCTAAAACACAAAGAGGGCCCTAGGCCTCGTGTCCCGCTATTGCCCGAGAGCAGTTGCTTGCACTCGCCTTTCTTGAGCCCGGCCGGAATCCTGAGAGACTCTCTGCCTCCCGGTTACCCGACAATATCGACCGATGGGCGGGGATGTTTTCTCCTCGCCCGACATGGGAGGCGCGCCTGCAGCGCCATCCATTGGCTAGAGAGAAAGCGGCCCGTCGGGAGCCGAATTCGAGATCCCGATCGATCCCGCGGCGACACGACCACGAGATCGTGTCTGAGGCGAGGCAACCAGGGTGTCGAACCGGAACCCGAACCGAGACCGAGAAACCGGAACAGAACCGTTATTTTTAGCCGAGACCGGAACTGAACCGAACCGAAATTTTCACGCCGCCATCCCGGAACTGAACCGGAACCGAACCAGTGAAAATTATATAGCGGTAACCGGTTCAAAACGGTTCAACGTAATTTATATTTTTGAGTTTTTTTGCTCTGAGTATCATAGCAATACGTA
>JAZHYW010020498.1:0-36022 GCA_037355805.1 Ixodes ricinus
GAGGCCGGATTCTCAAAGCGAACTTACGACGAAAAAGTGCGTACGACATATTTGAGAGAAAATCCGTATTCTCGAAACGAAATTGTCGTAACTTTTGCGCAGGTTACGACAAAATCCTACGACAGCTCCGAAGCTGTCTTACGCACTTTACGATCAAATCAACATGGCCGACAGCATCGCACAGTTACTTGGTCGCGACGACCAGCGGATATTTATTTTTCTACATGCTCTTCTCGCGCGTCCCGACTTCAAGCAGCAAGAAAAAAGGAAGAAGTACTTGAAGCCGACCACGACGAACATCAACGCTGGATCCACAGACACCCGGGAAAAGCAACAAAGGCAACGATCCCACCGACCAAGCGAGCTCGGCAGAATAGGCCTAGCAGGCACTCCGACCGCTCCGACCTGTTCGGGCGCAGCATTTCTCCGACGGTCCTTGGCCAAGACCGTCTGCCCACGACCGGCAGGCTTGCTGAATGGAATATGCCCGCGTGACCCTTTTGGACCCTTCCCGTATGAATAGTTTGATCGCTAAACCAAATTTCAGAGGTCAATCTCTTTCCCTCGTCATCTCGATCTCCTTGTTTTCCGAGGCAGCGGTGACGAACGCTGTCGTCGAAAAGGGACTCTCATTGATTCTATCTTCTTGTTTTGTGTGATATAGAGCTCAATAAACGCCGTATGGATTACCTTCGCAACACGGTATGTACACTTTGTTATTAGTATGCCATTTTTATTTTGACACGGCGCTACGTCACTGTCGAGCTATAACAGTCCGTGGTAGCTACGCGATGATGGTCATACCTTTCTTTGCCGAGTGTCATGTCAGTATCGAGTTGCAATCGTAAAAGATCGGTCCCGAAGCGCTTGCCAAGACGCGGGCTAACAGAGCGAATTCAGCACTTCGATCGAACGCTCGCGTCCGCTCCGAGTATGAAAAGGTATTTGCGTGGCTCTTGCTGACACTCTCGTAGTTCAAACGTATCTTTTTTTAACGTCGGCTCGCTCCTGCATTTCCGAGGCCGCGAAAAACGCCGCGGCTATTGGTTTCTATCTATGTCGCTTTGCAAACGACTGGCACGGCGCTTTTACCAACAATGACAGGTGTGTTGACTTCGTAGCAGTCAACGAAGCGTTTAAATCGTGTTAGCGTCGATATATCACTGCACGGACACGAACCCCAGTCAAGCGGTGATGAAAAGGCCGCCTGTGTTTATGAGAAACAGCTTGAACACTAAACGTTTACACACAGACAGGACAGGACATACATAGGGCTGACTATCAACGAGTAGTTAGCCTGTGTTTGTTATTAAACATCCACGTGCTCCGAACTATGCCGAGCTCTCCGATTGGTTGTTCGTGTTGCCGAAGACGCCGTCGCCATAGCAACAACACCGGAAGTCGTTGTTTCTCCGTAAAAGGTCGTAACTTTCCTCCTCTCACTTAAGAACGCGTTTGTGAATACCGTTTGCGCCTCATCTTACGATGATCGTAAGTTTACGAACTTCGTAGCTAAGTTGTCGTAGGTAAGAGGTTTTTTATGAATCTGAGCGGCGGCGGTCGCGTGCTGCGGCGCAGGAGACTGCCGTCGGGGCGTCGCGACATAGGTGCGAGGAGGAGGCGGTGGCCGTCGGGCCCACTGCGGCGTAAGCGCTAAACACATGTACGACGAAACCGTCCGATCCGACGTCCGACCGCGCAATACGACGGTCGGAGGCGAAGGTTATCAACGCTCTCCGGTGCTGCGAAAACCCTCTCCCCCAAGGTCATTCCGGCAGTCCGCGCGTCGGATCGGACGGTTTCGTCGTACATGTGTTTTTAAGTCAACGTGGGCTCCCCGGTGGCTGCCTCGGCGACGGGAGCCTCTGCTTGGGTGGCTCTCTGAACTTCTTCCCGCACAACCTCGGCGATGGAGAGCGTCGCTGGTCGGCTTGCGGCTGGCAGCAACCGGCGGATTTCCTCCCGGACAACCTCCCGAATGATTTCGCGGATGTCCGTACCAGGAGAGTTTTCGCCGCTAAGCGGAGCGGTTGCAGGGACGCTTGGCTGCCGCTGGTAGTGGGAAGCGCGCGCTTGGAGGGCGCGCTCGATGTTTGTTGCCTCGGTGACGAAGGCGTCGACGGTTGCCGGCGGGTTGCGGACGAGGCCTCCGAAAATGTCGTCTCTCACCCCGCGCATGAGAATTCGAAGCTTCTTTTCTTCGGTAGCCCGAGGGTCGGCGCGGGCGCTCAGGCGCAGAACGTCCTCTACGAAGCCGGTGACGCTCTCGTTGGGGCCCTGGGTTCTGATTCGCAGTAAATCCTCGGCTCTCTCTCGGCGGTGGTGGTTGATGAACGTAGCCTTGAGATTGGTCTTGAAAATTTCCCACGACGTCAAAGAGGACTCGTGATTCTCGTACCAGTGCTTGGCGGTACCCTCAAGCGAAAAATAGACGTTGTGCAGGCGCTGCTCGTCGGTCCAGCAATTGTGGCGGGCAACGCGTTCATACTGGTCAATCCAGTCTTCGACGTCTTCGTATTGCTCGCCGTGGAATGGAGCAGCCGTCCGCGGTACGACGGGAAGGTAAACGACGGCAGGAGCGGCCGGGGTCTCCGACTGGTTGGCCATCGTCGGCCTCGTTGGCTGCCTGGTCCTGGGTGGCAGAAGTCCGAATTCCGGGAGTAGGCCTTGGGTGCGACGACTGAACCGGGCCTCGATCTGGTCTTCGTCGGGTCCTCCGGAGCTTGGGTTCGGGCTTGTACTGCGGGAACTTGGAGGGGTGCGCTTCACGGACATGCGGTACCCCGCACCTCCACCAAAATGTCACGAAGGACAAGTGATGAGGCTGCGAATAACTGAATAAACTAAACGTTTAATGGGGCGAACTTGTGCCCAAAATTAAAGAGGGAAAAAGAGAGAACAACAGAGCGTCGCGGGCGTCGAAGGCGGCGAAGCAGCAGAGATCGAACGCTGAGGCGAAACTGACTCGGCTTGCCAGGCGGAGCCCCTTTTGTACACACGTGGGCTTCGGGAACATTCGGCGTGGAAGGTTCGGTTCGTAGAACATTCTAACCTCGAATTAGCAAGGCGGCTCTCGAACTTACTAGAACTTCACATTACAGCGTCAGCAAAAGGTGTAGGCGCGGCCAGGAATCGAACCCTGGCCTTCTGCGTGGAAGGCAAGCGCGATAACCGCTATGCCACGGGCGCGCTGCCTACTTGGTCGGCTGCACCCGCGGCAATATTTGTTGGCGCGTTTGAAATTAGATCATAAGCAACAAATAATATTAGAGCTTAAAAATTTCGTATTAAAATATGTAAATTTTAATATTATTATTATTAATACAATTCGCGGCAATGTATGCCCCCAATTAACACCAAGATCCCGAAAATACGCCATTTAACCACAATAGTCTTTCCAGAAAGGTATAATTTTGTTTTCTTTTTAGCATATGAAAAGCTCTGATATTGTTATCAAAATAGACAAACAGTCAAACACTGGATGTAATATAAAGTCCTATGCGTCACGCGTCGCTATAAAACACACACACACACACACACACTTCAGCTGTCTGACTCGGATTCCGTCTTTGCGTTGTTGCAGTGAGAACAGCGTTTATTACTTTATAGGTTTTGCGGATATATTGTAAAAATTGGTATTGTTTTCTTATTCCTGTGCTGGGAAAAATGTTAAACCAATTAAACATCTGAACCCCAAAAACCCATTAAAAGGCCCACAGCTCCTTATTTTCCATGGCAATTATGTGAGCGAGAAATGGCAGCGAGAACGCACAAATATCAGCACTGAGTTTTTCAACAACTTCAACTACTACAAATATCAGCCTGGATCGAACATGCATCTCACAAAATAAAGCTTCCGCGAACAACTTCTCTATCTAAATAATTACGATGTGAGACACATCTTGAGCTATGAAAGAATCCGAAACTAAGACCAATATCAAGAAATTAAATCCAAAAAAGAGGTTAGTTTCGGTTTCGCTTCAGAATTTAAACGCACATCCTTGCGTAAATATTACGCTAAGCACCGTTCTTGTTTTCAGGGTAAAGAGGTGACCTACGCTCATAACACCCTAGCTTCCTCGTATTACCAGAAATAATTTGTGTCGCTCAGTGAAGCCAGCACACTAGACAGGCTCAACAGCGGCACGGATCTCCGACCCTCACTATAACCGCCATTTTGGAAAATGAGTGGCGCCACCTGGCGAAATTACCAACACACCGCTTACAAAGGAGCCTGCGTCTGCCCACACCGGGTGTGTGCACCGCGCATGAGCAGAAGCCCCATTCGCGTGAGGGGAATCATCTGCGCGTCCGCAGTGCCGACTGCAGCGCCACCGCAGTAGTGTGACGTCAGAGTTTCGAGTTAATGTATGCGAGTGACCACGACGTAAAAAAATGACGCGATGCGCCTGGAAATAGAATTATCGTGAGCGATTCACGATGATATAAGGTGTGTGAAACAGTACCTTTAGACGAACAACTTTCCGGGGATATGATATTTAAGTCATGCAACTATACCTGTTTTCTCCTCAAGAACCATAGGGAAAAAAGTCCGGCTTCTCGCGGATGATTAACTAATTTTCACCTTAGGTGGAGATTTAAGATATATTTGTTAGCATTTTGGAGTGGATACACGTTATCTTTTTAAGGAGTACACGTTTCAAACGCCAAAAGCATCGCCTGTGCCTCCTACAACCAAATCTGGCGAGAACTATTTCGCGCGGCGTATGAACAATGCGCAAAACTTACTGTTTTCTTGAGGTGAAAACGGGTATAGGCGTGATTCTGTGACACTGGAGAAGGGTTAAGAACCTGAAAAGAAAAAAGTTAAACGAAAAGGAACGCAATGTTATTTATGATGCAAGCATGGTTGGGATCCCATATGGCAGAACCATGCACATTCAATTTTGGCGCGGGTTTGTGCGATGTGAGCGAGTGTTCGTGAATGAGCAGAAGCCTGTTTAAGGTTGCGCCTGGTGAGACCAAGTAAACGGATAGCGGATGCAAGAGTGAGATTACTGTGGCTGACTGAAAACTAATACCTATATAGGTGATTTCGACCACAATGTTATTTATGAAGCATGAGATTAAAAGTGGAGACCAGCAATTAGCAAATGGCATGCTCATTGTTATGGAGAGGTTCAGTCACATTAGTCGGAATTAACACCATGCGCTTATTCCCTTTAGGTCAGATGAAGAGCTTGGCGGTCGGTGTTACCGGAAATGTTACAATAAATGACGCAGTCGTCTACAAATAGTCGAACAGTGGCTGAAAAACAAGTGGGTAGGTCACTATTATAAATGAGAAAAAAAGAGACCAAGCACGCTGCCCTGGGGATCTCCAGACGTCACTTGGACAACGGACAAGATACAATTATTAGCGTTCACGTCACGCGGCCGGTGTGCGCGTGCGGTCTGGACGCCCTGGAAGCTCCTGTCGTCGGCTTTAGAGACCTGTGGACGCACAGGGGCTGCGGTTCCGTTCTTCAGCCTGCCACGCCGTTCTTGACGCGCAGTCGTCGGGCCGTACGCGCACGTTGTCGTCTCTCATGTATGCAGAACATGTGGTACGCACAACAAGAAATGGCTCTGTCGTTTTCGGCGCATGGCGCGCACGTCCTTTATGCAGGCGCTAAGTGACCTGATCTGCCTGCACAAGGGAGAAGAGGGGTTTCCGGGAATGTTCGCCCCGCGGAGAAGTGCTCAGAGGCTGCCTTCGCCAGGCTTTCCCGGGTAGCGACCCGCCTTATATACGATACCAACATCTCTCCCGACTGTGCCCCCTTTTTTCTGTACCTCAAAACACCAGACCAACCAAACAATGCTTTGTTATATATAACCCTCTGCGCGAAATCCTAACGGCTTTCTTTGGGAATCAGCGTGGCGGCAGAAACGACATGGGCCCATTTATTTATTTATTTCGAGACAGGAAATGAATGATTTAAAACTTTTGATTAATTACGAGTACACAATTATTGACGTGTTTCGGGGGACTCAACCGCGCCTGGATACGCAGCGGCACTTCTGCACGTCAACTGCACCATTCGGGCAGGCAAGACCACAGGCTCCACCTCCTCCTCGCCGCCTCGTACTTGACGCTCGTCCAGTACTCCTCTCAGACCGCTCTGAAAATACCAAAGAAACATCGAACAGTTTGGAAAGCAGCGCCGCTCGCAGCTAGTGGAGCGGCACGCTCGCGCTCCAGGACCCAGAGATCTTGGGTTCAATCAATAAACACCCAGAAAAAAGGACTCCGCCATCCCGCCCCCAAATACTGCGCGTCTCGCAGCGTTTCGCAACAGGCTAGACGCTATCACACTGCGACGCCAATATATGAACGCGTCTTCCGCTTTGCTGCGTCTCTTCTTAAGCTTCGGCGTGTTTGCCCTTTTGCGGCAGGTCGGGGATTCATGAAAATTACGTGTAATGCACAGCAATTACATTTTCTGGGTGCTACAGACCTGTTGCCAAATTACCCGCGTCAACGAGAATGCTGGGAATGCTGGTAAAGCAAAAGCCTAAAACGTTCATGGTTTCCGCTGCCTCGCAATGTTCTCCGCAACCTATTGTGAAAATCGGGAATCCGCAGCGGGCAAGGCTATAGCGCCTCGCGTCCGCAGGAAAGTAATGGTGTCTTCGTTCCGGAGAGGGTAGCAGAGGTGGAAAAACAGTCTGCAAAAGCTTTCTAATATCGAACATGGGTATATCTGAGGTATCGAAACGATCTACTAATGCTTCTGCCTATTTTCCGCTTGGATATCCACCTAAGGATGACGCCATGCGCGGGCCTTCTTTTCTATATTTCGTTTCATCAGACGCAGCCGAAGCTACGAGCTGATGGAACCAATCAGAACAAAGTCAAAAGGGCCTTGTTTTATCGTCGCTGAACCAATCAAGGACAAGAAAGGTTCAGTGACTTGTACTTTTCACCCTGCTTAGATTGGTCCCATTAGCTCGTAGCATCGGCTGCGACTAGGCGAAGTATGAGGCGGTATGCGGACCGCAAGTTCGTCTGCTTCTTTTGCAGGGGCTGTGATGACGTCAGAACGCAGAGCTCTGATTGGCTCTGATTGAAGGATAGTGAGTAGACCTCAAGGCAGCTTGCTTTGAGGTCTACCCACTATTCTTCGGTCAGAGCCAATCAGAAGCTCGGCGTCTTTCTGACGTCATCGAAACTCTTGCGCAAGAAGCAGACGACTTGAACTGTGCATTGGCTGGAGGCGGAACGAGGTGAAACCCTTCCTTGCCGTTCTGATTTCCGTCAGCGACTAAAAGCGCCGCTTTGATCGGTCTTCCCCAATTGGCCATGCAAGCGCTTGGGCATCTGGAGTATGGTGAAACGATTTTTTCCAACTACTTCCTCCTTAGCTTCAATCCTCAAGTCAAAAGCGAATTGAGGAATCATGTCGTCGTTACACTTGGGCACCGCGGTGCGATGACCCCAAGCTTCCAGCGTGCTTTTTAAGCACCACCATAGTGCCTGTCATTCGCAACTGAATCATAACTTCCGTCAGGGCACTCATTGGCCACGAACACGAATATTCGTCGACGAATTGGTTGTTGACGAACGTATACGTCCGAGTGACGTAGTTCTCGCGTCCAAAGCGTGAGCTGGGGTCGGCGCGTGTTTTGGGTACCGCGCATGTATCATCGTGAAAAGGCGGAGTGCTTTCGAAGGAAAAGAGGTACGGCATAGTACGCTATTTTCTCAAATGTTTGTTACGAAAAGCTTGCTTTTGACTTTCTACCATCTTTCTTGTAGCCCAATAAACGAAATACGATTAGTAAAGTCATAATCTAAGTCATCCAATTTATCCCATCCCAAGCGTTCGGCGTATCCGTGAAGCCGCCAAAACTTTAGTGCACAAGAGGCAGGCGGCAGTGCCAGGTATACGAGGGCTCCAACAAGGTTGTGGCACATGCAAAAGGGTTCCCTCGACGCATTCAGGCAGTGGTGTCACAACAAAACTGGCTGATGAGAGTGGTCTATTCATGGAAATTAGATCAACGTCAAACTGTCAAATTTAGCGGTGCTTTAAGGACGAGATGGGTTATAGGCTTCCACCGTGCTTTTTACGCACATCATCGAAATTGTTGCTGGTGATCAATAATCTCGGTCGCGACGTCACAGATGGGAACCAAAGAGGGGAGCCACCGAGACACTTTGTTGCTGCCGCTGAGCGCACAATGAGGAAAGTCCTCGCGCCGAGGGTCGTCCCCGGTTGCACGTTCCGCGTGCAATAGGCGACTGCATGCACGCTGCGCGTCGCACGCCCTATCGAGGACACATCGGCGGACAGGAAAGCGCTAAGGCTGGCCGAATGCTACGCATTTAATATGCTGTTTATAAAATCGGCTTCTTTATGCAGCCACTGGTGGCAATCGCATCAACATGGAAATCGCATGCCCCAGGCATTGTAGCAGGTGAGACCAGCGTGCAGATAAAAACGGAGTATACTAGATACCTTCGCCTTTGGCACCAAAACATTCCGTTTTGGTGCGAGTACCCGTATTTTATGTATGCGGTCCTTTCTTTTGGATATGTACTTTGGAGGTAATAAATGGGATGAGCTATTAATGCCTGTTGTATTATAATAGAAACTGTATAAAAACTTCAGGCTCGAATTTTTTGTCGATGTGCCAATGGATACCATCCTAACTGTTTAATCATGTTGGTGACACTCTCAAAACGGTCGTACCGCGTCAGGACGAATCGAACTGCACGATTCTGAATTCGCTCTAGTGCAACAACATGGTTTTGCTGCGAAGGGTCCCAGACGGTGTAGGCGTACTCCAAAACTGGTCGTAGATAGTTAAGGTAGGCAAGAGCTCCTTAATGTTTTAGTGGGCTTTATTTTTTTTTTTTTTTCAAATTTCGGTTTAAGAATTTAAGTGCTCGGCCGGCCTTTATTACAACACCGTCAGTGTGAGCATTCTAAATGCAGTCGTCTGATAAAGTGACACCTAGATATTTAATTGCTTGGTTTTGGGCCACAACTTGCTTATTCAACTTATGACAAGTTTCAATTTTTGTCTTGGTTTTACGGGTAAAACTAACATTGACACATTTTTTTAACACTGAGCTCCATCTTCCACTTTTTGCACCATTGCTCTATTCGATTCAGGTCAGCCTGCAACCGTGTGGGACTCTCATCGACTGTTATACATGTGTAAACGACACAGTCATCTGCAAACAATCGTACTTTCGAATTCAGACCATCATTAATATCATTAACAAATATCAAAAATAACAACGGTCCCAAAAACAGAGCCTTGGGGAACGCCAGATGTAACGTCAATGCAAATTAGAAGTTTCACCATTCAAAGTAACACATGGACGACGTGATGATAGGTGTGCTTTTATCCACTTAAGTATGGCAGTGTCTAGGTTTAGGAGCTCTAATTTGTGTAATAACAGTGAGTGTGATACTGTGTCAAATGCTTCTTTATAATCTAAGAACACACAGCCAATCTTGTCCGCCTCCGTCAACATTCGTAATCAAATCGTGATATAGCTCGGTCAGTTGTGTAGTGCATGAACATGCCTTTCGAAGCCCGTGTTCTGACTCAAAGAAAAAATTATGATAGGTTAAGGTGATTTATGATGTTAGAGTATAAAACATGCTCCAGTAATTTACAGTATATAGACGTTAGTGAAATCGGCCTGTAATTTGTAATTTCCCTTTTGGGCCCTTTTTTGTGCACAGGCACCAAGTGTGCACTTTCCAGTCGTCTGGTAAATAAGCATCATTCAACGACTTATTATATATTGAGTCTGCACAACGTTTTAATATTCTCGGTGAGATCCCATCTGGGCCTAATGCTTTAGTTTCACCAAGATTTTTTGGAAGTCGCAACACACCTCCTACACCAAGTTCAATTGGTGGAATTACGATGAACAAGTTCGAGCATCTATCATAAGTTACATTATCAGTAGGTAAACAAACTGATTGAAAATATTGATTGAGGGCTTCTGCTTTTTGCTGATCATCGGTAATTGTCTCGCTATTAACCACGACATCTGCTATAAATAGCTGATCATTGCCGCAGCACCTCATATATTTCCAAAACTGTTTGTTATTCGTTTTTATCCCGTCCTCCAGCCGTTGTAAGTAATATTCTTTTGCTTGCCTTGCTGTATTCTTATACTTCAACGTGAGTTCTTTTAGCCTATCTGCTGAGCTGTTCTTATACCGCGCGTACACACGCTTGCGCTTCTTTTTCAGACGGAGCAGGCTACCTGTGATCCATGGTTTCTCTCTTTATCTTTAAATTTCGGTGAGTCTGTGCTATGAACGTATTTTTCTGTTAAACTGAAAATTCTCTGTTTAAATAAAACCCATGCATCATGCACACTCATTTCCTCTGCAAAACATTCAAACGAGATGAAATAATTACGTAGCTCGAAATCCCTTCATAATTTCCTTTTTCGTAAAACAGATAGCAGCCTGACACCCTGTCACACGTCTTAGAGCTGCGCTCTAAGAGGTGTGACAAGGTGTCAAGTTGCTATCTGCCGGACGAAGAGCGGATGCCACGCAGTGCGGATGCACCGTAGGGCTTTCCCGCCACATGACACTTAGGGCGATGTGTCGTGACACGCTGGAAAGACACTCGCTTGAAAGCCTTCGCGTTTTTCCACTTATCCGGCAACGGCAAACGCAGCAAACGCACAAAGACGACGAGCCGCGTGACGATGCAGTTTTGACATGCTGCTGGATCGACTCCGTCGGATGGCGGCTTCGGCTGCGTTCGGACTTCAAAACGGACCGTAAACGGAGAAGAAACAAAACGAGATTTCCGCACACCAAAGGATCCATTTTAGAACACCGTTCCAAGAAACAGTCGGTCCCAGGGTCAAGACAGCCTCTTTCGAGCCCACTCACTGGGTTTGAGGCTGCAGAGCGCAAGTTCGTCTGCTTCTTTTGCAGGGGTTGTGGTGACGTCAGAACGACGCTGAGCTCTGATTGGCTCTGATTGGAAGAATAGTGGGTAGACCTCAAAGCAAGCTGCCTTGAGGTCTACCCGCTATCCTTCAATCAGAGCCAATCAGAGCTCGGCGTCGTTCTGACGTCACCACAATCCCTGCAAAAAAGCAGACGAACTTGCGCTCCGCATAGTCTCTCACCGGCGTCCCTGTTATCTGCCTTCACACGCTTGGATACCGATCAAGAATCCAAGCCGGGTGGATTTGTTTACCCTTTCGGGAGAGTTTTTAATAATGTGTAGCGAGTAGACGTTTTTTCCGCATACACTGCCGATCGCGGAGTTCTGGATCGTCCAGCTATTCCGGTAAGCTGCACTGATCAGTGTTTGCTATTATGCACCAAGCCCCCTAATTGCCCCCCCCCCCGATTATACGCCGCTGTATTCAAAACAAATTGTAAACTAATTGTGTACGGTACGCGCGCGACAAAACGAATTCGACTGGAACATTTCTTTTATTTTACTATGAGCTTTGACGGCGCCGCCCGCCATAGCCGTGTCAATCGACAAAGCGCTTAGCTGTCGAAAATAATTTACAGCAGAAGATAGCCAAAAGGTATGCATATTTCACGCCCAGAAATAACGTATCTACCGATGCACACGAAATGACTCGAATATAAGATTTACCAAGTGTTAACATTCAAACAATATATTGCACTTAATACTGTGCGGAATTACCAAAGAAAAATTTGTATTTGAGAAAGATCTCAAAGAACTCAGCACAACAGTGTCGACGACAGTCACATCTTGATGATCGTTGATCGAACGAAATCCAAGAGGACCTCGTTTTGATGCACGTTTTGGTAAGAGCTTCCTTTTTTCACGACATCAACATTAAAGGAATACTGAACCGAAATTTCTAGCTCACAAAACAGGGCTGTAGTGATAAGTCGGGACGCTGCAGAACCCCAAAACATCAGTCATACAGGGATATACCTAACGGATGGCCGTATTTTTGGAAAAGAAATGCGCGATTGAACACGGCCGACGAGGCCGACGAGACATGTGACGTCACGATTTTCATGCCCTTTCCTTCTCGCTTCGTCCCCTCGAGCAGGTGAACCGAAGCGAGGCCGCTTCCCCTCATTCTCAACTGTTCCAGGAGGATCGTGACGTCATAGTCCTCGCTTGATCGCGCCCTTCTTTTCGAAAAATACGGCCATCCGTGTGAGATATCGATGTATCGGTGAGGTCTTGGAGTTCGTAGCGTCCCGTTCAACTCTTCTGCGGCCTCATTTTGCGAAATCCAAATCCGCTTCCCACCCCAACAGCTATTGCTGGCGATGTTTGGAGATTTGTGTTTGTCCTTTGTCACCCCTTGTTCCTGTTTTCCGGGGTTATTATCGTTATTCTTGTTCACCTCGCTAAACATCAAGGTATCTACGCGGATTATCTCTGAGAGTGGGGAGAACAGTTGTCATTGTTCGCGAAATCGCGACGACGGCCGCTCGGCGTTCTTCCTTCGTTTCTTGTAAATGTCGAGCAGAAACGCTTGAATAGCAAACACTTACCAGTCATTTCTCACAGTCGAATATAACAAAAAAAGGCGACGCAGCAGGCATAAGAAAAATAAAGTGGAAACTTTCAAGAGGGGCCGGAAAACTTAGAATGCAAAACCGCAAAACGTAGGCGGAGACTCGCGCTGAGCAGGTTTCAACAGTCCAGGAGAATGGCAGACAATTTCTAGCTGATATGGGGCGCGAGTGTCGCGGCAGCTGCATCATCATCAGCAACATGGCTGCGGCCTAGGAGCGTGTTTTTTTTTTTTTTTTTTAAAGATGCGTGTTTATGCTATACTCCATTTCACCTTATGTTGTACCGCAGCGAAGGCTATAAGCGCGAGCTTGTAGCGTTGGCAGCTGGCCTTGGTGCACGAGATCCTTCTGCCGCCGAGATGTGCCCTAGAGCAAGGAGCTCGCGCTTGTAGCCTTTACTGCGGTACGACACAAGGTGAAACAGAGTATATACTTCGTTTCAGCTTGGGTCCAGACGCAGCCGATGCTACAAGCGCGAGCCTGTGGCCCTCAACAGTGCTTGCACTGCACGGGCGCGCGTGCTTGGCAGGGACTCTGAAAGCCCCGAGCTCGCGCTTGTAGCATCGGCTGCGTCTGGACCTAAGCTGAAACGAAGTATACAGCGGGCACTCTCTCGACAGTGGAAGCAAGATCCTGTGGCAATGGAAGCAAAATCGAGATCCTTTGTTCCTATTATGTACAAAACGAGCGTGTTGGTGTATCCATCATAAGAAAGGTAACGGAGAAGAGGACAGACAACAATGACTTAGAAGTCATTGTTTTCTCTCCCCTCCTTCATGTTACCTTCCTTATGGTAGATAGGGTTCATAATATGGCTTATCTTTTCGCCCCCAAGTTTGTTCTACGACGCTTCTTAGATCTTTCCCCTGGTTCCTAATCCGCGCATTGTTTCATCTTCGGAAACCTCGAACACCCTCTTTCGTGCCAGGTGGCGCCAGTGATTTATAAAATGGTGGAGTCACCTTTTACAAGTTCCTACTCGAGCGTAGCTGCAGACTTGCTCAAAAAGGTGAAAAGCCACAAAGAGGTAACGAGAAATCATACTGACCCAAGCGGTCGTTGCCACAGCAGTAGCAATTCGTGCCGTCGCCTGCAGAAGAGACGAGTTCGCAAGACGTCCCCCCGCCAACGTCACCGGTAGACGACAAACACAGCTCCGCAGGACAAGTTGATCTTCGCAAACTCGAAGCGGTCGCACTCAGAACAAGCCCGACGTTGACGAACATCGCAAATGTCGACATCTTCTCTCTGTTCACACCTCTCTCGCTGATAAGTTACTCCGATAGTGCTTATCGAAGATATGTGCGAGTCTGCTTTAGGCTGACGGAAGAAGGGGCAGTCGGTGTGGATATCACGTCGTGAAGGTATAAACAGTGCATTGCTCTTATATACTATACCGGTTCCAAACATTTCAACCCCTCCACCTCTCCTCCTTTCTTGTCGTCCGATCTACTACAATCGATCGTAGCGGACGTTACGAGCTATTGGAGCCAATCCAGTGCTGTGCGGGCGTCACGTGATCTTCGGGGTGGGCGCAGCGAAGCGAGGGAAGCGAGTAACCACGTAATATGTTCACAGCGGTGGATTGGCGGAGAAAGCTCCTGACGTCCGCTCTGGTCTATGTTGTAAGGGGAAACGGTCATTGGCTCGGATGTCGCGAATGTCTGGTTCTCGAATGCAACGCAAGTGTAGCCGACGTTCGCGCGGTCCTGGCGTCCGAGGCGGAAATGTCATTCGGTTATTGAGTCAGGACTAGAAATATCTTTTTAAAGTTATTGCGTTATGTGTATGCGTTTAGACAGCGGGAAGTTAGAGTCAAAGCCTCAATCGGTGTATAATACTTGCGCAGGAGATCAGCAATTTAGCCAGTACAGTATATATACGACTGCTAGGCTGGGGGTCTGTGAGCTGCACCACGCGGTCGCGATTGATACACGACCGCACGCCGGAGCAATGCTCACCCATGGTCGAAACGGCCAGGGGTGGGGATTGAACCCAAGATCCCTGCCGGGTCCTGCAGCCCGCGATCTTTCGCTCCGTGTGCTTCGAGTGGCGATGCCCTAACAACGCCTACATGGCTCGGTCGATACCACCTATAGAATAAGCGAAGCGGCGTGCGCTAGAATTCTGACGTCATCACCGTGAGGTCAAACGAAGACGCGGATTGGACGCGAGGGCTGCGTCGGCGTTCGGTTGAGACCCGTGTCCAATCAACGCGTCGAAGGACGCCAGGCATTGGGCTCGAGTCCAACTGCCAAGTTGGCACTGTCCGACTGCGACAGGGCGGCCCATGGAGGGAGAGGGCAGGTCGTTCGCAGGCGGTGTTGGCTCAGCCGAATGCCTTTGTTACAGCGATAGCTGATACGGGCTCTTCTTCCCCCATGAAAATGACGTCCGTGGTTGATGTTGTAGTTGTCGCTGATCGTGTTGTAGTTGGCATAGTAGGGCGTCCGTCGTCGATGTTGCCAAACCCTGGCGACATCGACGGCGGACGTCGATGTTGCCTCTGCCTTGCTGCGTGCGAAGCAGAGGCGTTACCACAAAACTTCGCTATGACAGTTTTTATATATATATATATATATATATATATATATATATATATATATATATATATATATATATAAACACCTAGGTGTTTTTTGTTTTTATTCACGCACCCCATGGTGTGTGAATGCGACGCCGATATTCAACGACTTCGCCGTCACGTGACTATATCGCTGTGACTGTACTGGGTATTAGCGCAGGGCTGCTCTATTATTTTGTACGAGAACTCGCGCATAGAAAGCACTTTCCAAAAGCACGCGCCAGCGACCCTACCTTTGTCACTACTGTAGAGTTTGAGAGAGTGAATATCACCCGACCATATAAGTTCACAAACAATTTTTTTTATTCAACCGTGTACACGAAAATGGGTCGATTCTTCGAAACCTTCCAACATTTACGAGTCCATAGATTCATGCACGTGTTGTTGGGAGGAGGCTCAGTAGCGTCTGATGCAGCGGCAGTTGCGCGTATCGACCGCGCCACCCCGGCAGTAAAGACCGCAGCCTCCGAATCTCCGTCGCCCTCCGAACGTCGCCCGTTCGGTCCTTCCGGGCCGCCCTGAAAAAAATACCAAAGAAACGTGCAAGCAGTTTCACGACTCCGACTCGAGAAGACTCGACGGGGAGCCATACTGCGCGTTAGAGGTGGTCCAGCTGGATTCCAGCTGGGTCCAGCTGGATTCCAGCTGGGTCCAGCTGGACTCCAGCTGGACCGCCTCATTTCCAGTTCCATAATCCAGCTGGAAGTGGACTGATTTTCGCCTGGGGCGAACCTCGAGGGGTTCGAGCCGACCACGTTCGAAGTTTTCCCGAACTTTGGTCGCAGTCAACTTAAGGAACGTGGGGCGTTGCTAGTCTCGTGCATCTCATTATCGTTCCGCAGCCAATGAGATTGCAGCATTAGCCGATAAGAACGCCGAGGAGCCAATCGTGAAGCAACAAACGTGAATCGTGTAATAAGCTACGCCCTCTTCGTTTCTGGAGCTGTCACTATAACGAGTTTATTAAAAGCTCGAATGTTTGCCTTCCTGTTGCTTAAACACGGGGCTTGTTGTCTAAACTTCGAGACAGGATGTTTTATAACTATTTTTTCCTTTCCCCGGTATTTTGAATGTTTCGTAAACGTCGGGCAACTCTGTTCAACGAGTCGAACATCGTCTAACTTCGTCGAATCCTGACGAAAGTTCGAACGTCGAACCTCAGATTTGACAAAAATGTTCGCGACACTTTTCTTATAGATAATTAAAAGATGAAGCTGATATTCGACCGACCAGGGACAGAAGAAAGTGGACAGACAGCGTCTTGAAACGCTGGCCGTCCGCTCGCTTCCGTCCCTTTTACTTTGTCTTCGAGTTTCCTCCCCAGTTTCAAGGTTAAAAGATCGCGACTGAAAATAAAACGCCCGAAAAACATGGTCAGCTTCGGTTCCTTGTTTTTTTTTGTCTTTTTTTTCATATCAGGTGTATTACTACCATTTGAGAAGGTATGCGTTTCATAACTTACTGAAAAGAAAAGTATTCCCTATAAAGAGAAAGAGAGAAAAAGCTGAAGGATGTGGAGAGTTAGAAATACAAATTATAAAAGTCGTACGGAAGTCATTATAAACAATTTTAATCGCGTGTTTTTTTTTTTTACCTTCTTTTTTTTTTGACCCCATGGTGTTGTGAATTGAAGGCCGGGGAGTGAATTTGTCTCAAATAGCTTTCTGTTCTAGACGCTATGTGCCGTCGATTTATCTAGTCACCAATGCCATGTTGCATATAATCTTGTGTTTTTGGACACATTCTTAATTTTTTTGTTCGCTAGGTATTTTGTGTGTTTTGTTTTCTTGGAAATGCGTTGTTCCACACTGCTTCGGTTGCATTTTGCTAAATCGTTTAACCATGTCTCGACGTCCGCCAAGACTGTACCTTCTATGTGGATAACCCCAACATAAAGCGAATTCATTATGTTTTATAAAGGTTTCCTGACAGACGAGATATTATAGCACCCTCAGCAACAGTCCTATTGGATCCGAATTCGAGCAAAACTAACTACTCACAGCGAAATCGAAGCTGACGGCGAAAAAATTATACTGACCCAAGCCGTCGTCGTCGCAGCAGTAGCACTCCTTGCCGTCGCCCAGGGACATGAGCTCGCAAGAGGTGCCCTTCACATCGACGGCAAACGAACATACCTCCGCTGGACAAGTTGATCTCCGCAAACTTGAAGCAGTCGCGCCCAAAAGCAGCCCCGCGGTGACCAACATCGCAAGTGTCGACATGTTCCCGACTCTGTGAAGTCGCTCCGACAGTCACTCTAAAGTCACTCTTTTTGTCGGTCGGAAAAGGAAGAAGAGTCGTTTGGATGCCCCGTCGTAAACATATAAACGGAACGCTCTTATATATATACACATACCGGTTCCGACCTCTTCCCCTTCTCCTCCTTTCCTGTCCTCCTCTAGTCTTTGATAACTCGCTCGGGGGTATCACGAATGTTTGGTTCTCGAACACAACGAAGCCGACGTGTGCGCAATCCTGGCGTGCGTGGCAGATCTCTCATCCGCTTGTTGAGACAGGATGAGGAATCTCTTTCTCGAGTTGAGATCAATAAAGCGTAACACCACTCAAAGGTCGGGCCACGCCCAGTATCGCTTCAATGGAAAAAAAAAGCGCGGCCAGCGCCAAAATAGTACGTCAAAGGGACGCGCTGTTGTCTATACTAAAACCGTCACCGAGAATGCAATTACCAGCTTCTCAGCGGGCCGCCAGTAGATTAGCCGTTGCTCAAACAACGCTGCGATACCTGACGTCAGGCTCTTCCTCTAGTCCAAAAACAGTTGTAATGAGACAGGATTTTGGGCATTCTTCGTCGCGATGCAAATCACATGTCAAGAGCATATATATAAAGAAGGAACAGAAGAAGAAAAAAAGAGCAACTTTGTCGTTACATGTTTAGGCGGCGCGAGTTCATTCTGCCAGACTATGGCGATATTGTTATACGTTGTACTGTAAAGCATGCCCCCCCCCCTCGCTTTTTTTTCGTTTTTTTTTTTTTCGCGAAAGTAAATTGCATGGCTGAACGCTCCACCTCCGCCCTAATATGTTGCTAGCGGTCCGAAGCAATCGTAGTTTATTTTTGCATGAAAAAAAAAATCGCTGTGGCTAGCGTTACGTCCGGACGGAGCACTAAAAAGCGTATACCTAACCCTCCCCCCCCCCCCGCCCTCCTCTCTCTCCCCGTGAACCTAGGGAAGGCGGAGATTCGGACGTAACTTGAGTTACGTCGGACGTAACGCTAGACACTTCGAAAAAAAATAGCCCTTGCGTTACGATTGCTAGCCCCTAATTGGACACTAGACCCAGCCAAACGCTGACGCAGCCGTCGTGTCCATTTTGTGTCTGCTCTCGATCTCACCGGGATGACCTCAGAATCCACCATTTTAAAAATAAACTAGCGTCGCGTGACAGAAAACGAAACGCCGTAGCTCAATGGTGCTAGCGGGATCTCGCTTCCTTAAAGGGGCACTGACACCCCAAAGGTCGTATTTTTTTTATTCTCTAAAACGACGCAAGTTGTAGTCATAAACACGCAAAAAAAACCGCATCGCGAAAAAAATTCTTCGCGCGCGCGCGCGCCTTTTTATTTTTGGCGTTTAAATCTCCCGCGGCTACCTCCTCCCTTCTTTTGATCGATGACGTCAAAAATCAGAAAATTTCGTAGCTTTGTAGGCGACATTTCTATAACATTTAATAACGGCAATCGTAAAACATGTTTTTTAACGCAATTGCGAACGCACTACGGCCCCTCTTTTTGAAATACCCAAAATCCGAGTTCGGTGAGATGTCCCTTCCTAGATTTGTGTCCTCCTCAGAAAACTCGGCGGCGCTCGAGCAGATCGGCGAGTCGGCGAAGAAACCGGTTTTTTTCCCGCGCCAGCTCCCTTCTATCCCGCCAGCTCGCCTCCTCCTCGCATCGGGTCAGCGGAGGTCCGAGAAAAGTCGAGTCGCAGGAGACCGCAAAAGTTGACTCACTGCACTGGCGGGGACCGCGCGGGAACTTCAAATTCGGCATTTGGAAATTGTTTTTTTAATTCACGAATACTGAATTCCCAAGTTTCAAATTTTGAGGGTAATGTCCCGGCACCGTTTTCAATCGTTTCGGATAATAAAAAAAATATGATTTTGAGGTGTCAGTGCCCCTTTAAGGCCGATATTGTCCTCACTACGGGCCCGCACTAGCTTGGGCACCTGCTCCCGTATTTTCGCACCAGAACTACCTGAACTGGCGATTTCCCCAAAAAATAGTTATTCTAGGTAGGGTAACCCACTTTCTGGTAGCGAAATTCAGGAAACGTTGAAAGGGGAAAGTGGGGGAGGGAGGGGAAGGTAAGAGAAGGGCGGTATTGGTCATGATTACGGGGGAAAAAAACATTATTAGAGCAAGTGTATTACCGCGTATACCACGAAATGTGGCGCTGCTAGCACATTTAGTATCCTGTGCTCGGCAATTAATCTCAAATAATTTTCACTCCCAATAAAATGTATATATATACAAAGTGGGTTTTTTTAATTCTTTTTTCTTAAGCTTTTCAGATTTGTTTAAAAATGCCGTGAAAGTTACACTAATGCGGTTTGTGCAGGTGGATTATACGGCAAGGGGGACATTATATGGGTAGCTAATCTTTGCGATAAGTCGGCTAATTATATGAAAATCGTTAATTACATTTTTAATTAGTGAAATATACATAAACTTCCAATTATAAACTTACTGAGCGTCATCGAAAACCACTAGATCAACTCTTTCTAGAAAGACTTGAAGCTTGTGTGGAAACTCGGGGGCGCGCCAGAGTAACAACTCGTGAAGCATGGTGCAAAGCTAATCATCCGCGTTCCGCCACTAAATATTTTATAAAAACTGCCTAAGTTGAAAACTTAAAAATCGACTGCAGTGGAATCAAAAACAAAGAAACAGTAAATTGTTTTCGGCTTATTGTTTCCTGGCGATTCTTACTTCTACTAACATGCTCCTCCACAACTTCAGAAGCGTATGTTGTTGTTTTCGACCGCTGTGGGTTGCAGACCTTTTTCCTTGTGTGGCCGTCTTCAAAAAAAAAGTATATATAAAGATATATATTTCCAGAGGCAACCCTTCCGCATGGACACAGCATATGATTTGAAAATAATTACAATAATTTATTTTTCAGTCTTTTGCTTGCAATCTTTTGCCACCAAGGGGAGAGGCACAACGGCACATGCGCTTGGGTTCTCCTGCAAGAACGACGATCGCTTCCCGCAATGCTTGGATAGAAAATGGCGTACCATCGCGTTAACACGCTTACCAGCGAGCTTACGATTTTACGACAATCTCAAATGCGGAACATTTTGAAGATTTTTGGTATTTCTTTAGGTACGCGGGACACGAGCCCTCACGTTCACGCACCTCCCCGTTTGTCCAATGTACACCCTACCACATGTGAAGGGGATCTGATACACAACCCTTAGTTCGCATGGTACAAAAGGGGTGCGGTGGTTGACATCACATTGCAAATCACTGGTACTCCCTCGGTTAACAGCAGAGCACAGACGTGACAGCTTCTGGGGTGCTGAAAACACCACTGGCACGTTATACTTGTGCGCCACTCGCTTGACCTGATGGGAGAGGGCGTGGACATAAGGCACCACCACCGGTCTTGTTGTCGGTTTTTGTCTGATCTTAGGAGTGGGTCGGCCCCTAAACACCTTTATGAGGGACTCTGCCACACCCACTATCAACGTCAGAGGGTATCCCGCCGATCTCAGCCAAGATACCTGAAACAATAGACTGTCCTCACACCTATGGTGGCATGACTTCAGCAGAGAAGCCCTCATACACGCCGTAGTAACCGCCCTCTTCACAAGCTTAGAATGAGCTGAACCGAATGGAAGAAACCCCTTCTTTGAACGTGGCTCATAGGACCAACATGTATGTGACGGCTGCATAGTAAGCCTCAGGTCCAAAAACTGTAGAGCTCCTCCTGTGGGTGTCTCGAACTTAAAGGATAAACCGGGGGTGCACTCCGTAAAGCAGGCCAAGAATCAAACACACGCCTTGAGGGCTAGGGCTCGGGTTATCATTGTACAGCACTAGGTAGTCGTCCACGTACCGAAACACTCTCAAAACCCGACAACCCAACGACTTTGCTATAGCCCTGTCACATTTCGCCAAATATATATCACTGAGGACCGGAGCCACACTCGATCCGATACAGATCCCACTCTTTTGCAAGTAAATTTCACTTTCAAACGTGACATAGGTGGAGCTTAAGTAAAAACTCAATAATTCCAAAAAGGAATCCACCGCAACACCCGTCGAGTTCATGAAGGCCACCGAACCACTTGCCTCTATGCACTCTCCCACAGCTAGCATCAATTCACCATGAGGGATTGAATAAAACATGTCCTCAACATCGAAGGACACAAACTCACAGCCTCCCGGATTGTCTCTTTTCAGGAAATCCACAAGGGCCTCAGAATTGCGAATAAGAAAAGGGTCGTCTAACTTAAGCAGAGACAGGTGACGCTGAAGAAAAGACGATACATGGAGCTGCCAAGAGTCTTTCTGGCTAACAATCGCCCTGAACGGTCTGAGCTCCTTATGGGTCTTTACTGTGAAGAAGACCTCGAGATTGAGGCCTTTAGCGCCCGACACAGACTTCTTAAGGTTGTCCAACCCAAGCTGACCGCAAAGCCTCACGGCCTGCGCCTTAACCTTCTTCAGCTCCACCCCCGTCACACCTCTAAAATTCTTCAGCACTGCCTGTCCCGCTCTTTCTAGAAACAAGCCTTCAGGCACTACAACAAAACCTCCCTCTTTGTCCGACTGCAACAGTTTCAACTTCGACTCATTGAACAACTGGACCACGGGTCCAAGCTTCATCCTAGGTAAAGGCCTTCGGTCCCTCCCCTTTATCAACCCTTCCACACAATCATGAACGCACTGGTCCCTATTGTCCTCTGAAGTCTTCGCAGATACCTGCCGCACCAGGGCTAGCAGTTCCGAAGGCCTGACCGACGGTTCCGTGGCGAATTTGGGACCCTTTTCCAGAATGTTCAGTACCGGTTTGGGAACGGTGGCATCTCCCAGTAGCACCACGTTGTCCTTGACTCCCGGCTGACCTTGAAGCTTCTTAGGCGATAAGGCGCGTTGCCGCTCCCACAGGAACTCGGTGACCCGCACAACCAGGCTCTGGCACAACCTCTCGCTTGCATGCTCGAAACTTCCTTTCCGCCACACCCGAATGCACCGAGGTTCGAAAGCACCAGACTTTTAAACCTTCTTGTAGCAGTCTGACTTGTCTCCACGACTCCGAACGAAGAATCTTGCATACGCGCTTGGCATGACCGGCGGATGGTTGCACCATACCAAAAAGGCCGACAACCTCCGGAGGGAACATACCTTTTCTGGCAGTGTCACGTGCTCTAAGCTGGGCCTTCTCCGAGCGCTTGCCAGAGTGGGCCGTTTATAACGAAAAATACAGCCGCCAGGATCAAAATACAAACGTGCGATTGTCATTTACGGATATTGTGGATCATATTCAACCTATTTTTAAATGCGGAGCATCTCTTGCTCGGGTCTATGTCCCGCGGCGTCCTAGTCCGCACTCACACTACGCATGCGCAACTTTCCTCCTTCCCTCTCTCCAACAGCTGCGCGTTACTCTCTCCGCTCTTCTCTTTACCAGCTGCGTGCACTGGGCGTGCGTTCGCTTGTACTCACACCGCGCGCGCACGCGCAACTCTCCTCCTCTAGTCTCCTCTCCTTCAAGTGTGAAAAAAAATAAACGGCGAGCGGCGAGCGTTTTAAGTTTCTCTGTCGCGAGCCGCGACGAAGGCTCGCGTAGGGGTTAACGCTAGGGCAGTCGGTGGCGCCATCTCTCGATGTCAGCACGCAACTGACTCTTTCCTTGGAACCAACGCGATGCTCCGCATCACCCCAGTTCCCCTCGGGAAGATGGTGTTTTTATTCACGCACGCCACGGTGCGTGAACGCGACGCCAATGCCCATGCGATTTCACCGTGACGTGTCGCGGCTATATCACTCTTAATGACTGCGTTGCGGCGAGAACCGAAAGCGAGTCACCGGCACATCTGTGATTCGTATGAAGCGTGGAATCCAATCCAAGGAATCATCTTAGCACGCGATATAAGCAGCAGGGATGTCCTGGTTTCTCGCTGCCGCAACGCAGTCAAACGCAGTCGAACGCAACTGTGTGAACCAGGCTTTAGTGTACTGCATATTAACGCAGGACTGGCTCTATTCTTTGTACGAGAACTCGCGCGTAGATGGCACCTTCCAAAAGCACGCGCCAGTGACCGTACCTTTGTCAGTACTGTAGTCGTTTGAGAGAGTGAGTGGCACCCAACCATATAAGTTCACAAATTATTTTTTTTATTCAACCGTGTACACGAAATTGGGTCGATTCTTCGAAACCTTCCAATATTAACGAGTCCATAGATACATGCACGTGTTGTGGGGGAGGAGGCTCAGCCGCGTCTGACGCAGCGGCACGTGCGCGTATCGAGCTTGCCGTCCCGGCAGGGAAGAGCGCAGCCTACGAACCTCGGTTGCCCTCCGAACGCCGCCCGTTCGGTCCTTCCGGACCGCCCTGAAAAAAAAGAAAATATCGAAGAAACGTGCAACAGTTTCACGACTCCGACTCGAGAAGACTCGAAAGGGAAGCATGCTGCGCTTTAGAGATGCCGCGAACCTCAAGGGGTTCGATCCGACCGCGATCGAATTTTTTCCGAACTTTGCTCGCCGACAGCTTTAGGAACGTGGGGCGTTGCTAGTCTCGTGCATCTCATTATCGTTCCGCAGCCAATGAGATTGCGGCGTTAGCAGATAAGAACACCGAGGAGCCAATCGCGAAGCAACAAACGTGAATTAACTTAATAAGCGCCGCCCCCTTCGTTTCTCGAGCTGTTATTAAAAGCTCGAATGTTTGCCTTTATGTTGCTTAAACACTGGGTTTGTTCTCTAAACTTCGAGACAGGCTATTTTACAACTTTCTTTTTTCCTTTCCCCGATATTTTAAATGTTTCGTAAGCGTCGGGCAACTCTGTTCAACGAGTAGAACATCGTCGAATTTAGTCGCATCTTGATGAATGTTCGAACGTCCAACCTCAGATTTGACAAAAATGTTCGCGACACTTTTCTTATGGATAATTAAAAAATGAAGCTGATATTCGACCCACCAGGGACAGTAGTGCATAGAGTTATTATAATGTACGCTAGAGGTTCAACTGGCGCTAGTGTCTATGCGACTTCCGTGACGCAAATTGAAGCAGACAGCAACCAGTCTACTTTTGCGGTGCTCCTGTGCATTCCTATGGGAAGACGCGCGTGCATTTTGCCTCTTCGCCGAAAAATAACACGGAACACTTTGGTTATTTGGGTCGCACCGAATAGTATGTACCTTTATTAACACTGTGAAAGTGTAATTGCTTTAGTTAGCGCATTTTTCTTCATCAGTGAACGATGTTAAACTTCGCTGCATTTCAGTCCCATACGTGTGTTTCGCAGCAGGTGTGTAAAAACAAGCGACGATTCGAAGCAAAATTACAATCGAAAGGAATATAGAGTGTGTTCAAGGCTCGCCAGCATTCCCGTGACGCTTATATATTGATAATATGCCAGTCCTGTCAGTTAAAGTAGGTTGTTGTTGTTGATCCTCCCGGTGGTGGGGAGGCAGGTTCCGCTCCGATGGTCTGGAGCGTGGTGGCACGAACGTCGCTGAGTGACGGGTCGACTCACTGCTTGAATAGAACTATGTGCATTTATTTACACCCTAGTTACAAGTCCCAACTTGGGAGACCATCCTGACTCGTCTAGAGTCTCGACCCCCGTCCCCAATTTCTCTCAATCAAATCCAAAGTCCGAATCTCCCAAAATCCTCTCCGCACTCTCTTTTGTACGCCCGTAGGGGCCTCCTTTCCCCTCAGGAACCGACCAATCTCTTCAAATTCCACCACTCACACGTGGTACACGGTTCTCCAATGGTCGGCGAGCTGTCATTCTGGCGCTTCAACCGCCAAACCCAAATTCCTTGTAGAGTCGTTCTCTGCAATTTTCCCAGACTGGCTGGCGCCAACAGCTAAATTATTACTCCGGGCAAAAAGCGACCATTTCACACTAAGCGGCGAAACCCTCTACATACAGGCACACTCGGTTTAACAGCCACAAGCCGCTCTAAGAACGGGCCGTCCCGGGGATCGTCCGAGCAGACTCCCGAAACCCGAGCCGTTTAACGACCGCGGGGGACCCGCTCCCACCTCTCGGCCGCTCTGCCCCCACAAACGCTCCCTCAAAAACGCCGACCCCAACATAGAAAGATAAACAAACCAATGCCGACGCAACTCTGGAAAGCTCTAACAAAAGAAAACACCTTAATTAATAAGCATGATTTCCATATACTTAACTCCTCCCCACCAAGACTGTTGCGTTGACACCTGATGTAAACGCAACATAAATTCCTTCCCCGAATAGCGCACTGGCAACTATTCAAACCGACCGCTTGGCCCACAGTTAACCAAAAGCAACAACTTCAACATTACGCTCTAAAAGTTCACCAAGCGCTCATCCGTAAATGTCAACAAAATCAAACGGCATCGATAAAAAAAATGATTACCATTCTACAACCAGAAATACTAAAACGACGAACACACTGGTGCCGCAGGCAAAACGTCTGAGCACAGACCAGAATGGGTGCACAAAAGAAAAATTGCAATGATAGCAGTCATGTTCAAAATCACCCAAACTGCCCCCAACCATCACACACAAGTTGGACCCACTCCTGTACATTCCAGGATCCCGCAAAATCAGTGGTGGGAGCTCTCAAAGCTGTGGCATAATCATCATGCCCTAATCATGTCTGTCTAGCCTGACAGGCTTACCAACGCTATAGCTACGAAACACGTTTCAAATACGTGCGGACACCCAAACTTCTCCCGTAGAGAATTAAGACTGAACCCCAAAACATATATATTTTGTAGAATATAAAATATCGAGGGGCCAACCGAACAGCAAAAGAAAAATTAATCAGGAGGGCAGTGAAATAAATGTAGCCTAAAGGCGAAACAAAAATAAAGTAATTTTTGTTTCGCCGAGTAATTAGACACGAGTCCCAGTCAAACAACGACGCAGCCGTCGTGTCCATTTTGTGTCTGCTCTCGATCTCACCGGGATGACCTCAAAATCCACCATTTTTAAAATAAAAGGCATCACGTGACAGAAAACGAAACGCCGTAGCTCAGTGGTGCTAGCTAGCTTGGGCACCTGCTCCCGTATTTTCGCATCGAACTCCCCGAACCGGCGATTTTGGAAAATGGTCCATGTGACATGTAGTGCAGGGGCTTTGATTATTCTAGGTAGGGTGACCCCTTTCTGCTAGCGAAATGCGGGAAACGTTGAAAGGGAAAAGTGGGGGAGGGAGGGGAGAGTAACAGAAAAAAGGATATTGGTCATTGTTGCAACAGAAAAAAAATTATTAGAGGAAATTTATTACCGCGCACACCACGAAATATGGTTCTGCCAACACATTTACTATCCTGTGCTGTCCGAGGGCTTATACACCTGCAAATCGTGTTGCGGCAATTAATCTCAAATCATTTTCACTCCCAGTAATACATACATATTGTGTGTGTGTGTGCTTTTTTTTTAAGCTTTACATATTTGTTTAAAAAAAACGTAAAACTTACACTTATGCGGTTTGCGCAGGGGGGTTATACGGCCAGAGGACGTTATGTGGGTGGCTAATCTTTGCGATAAGTCGGCTGATTAATTAAAATTCGTTAATTACCTTTTTAGTTAGTGAAAATAGACATAACGTTCCAATTAGAAACTTAGTGAGCGTCATCGAAAACCACTAAATCAACTCCTTTCAGAACGACTTGAAGATCGTGGGAAAGTCGGGGGGCGCGCCAGAGTAACAAGTCGTGAAGCAGGCGCAAAGCTAGCAGTGGCGGAACGCGATGATAATCTAATCATCCGCGTTCCGCCACTGCTAGCTGTTAAATATTTTATTAAAAGTGTCTTTAAAAACATAAAAATCGACTGCAGCGGCATCAAAAAAAAAAAAAAGAAACAGTAAATTGTTTTCGACTTATTGTTTTGTGTCGATTCTTACTTTTACCAACATGCTCCTACACAAATTGAGAACAGCATGTTGTTGTTTTCGACTGCTGTGGGTTGCAAGTTGTTGCCTTGTGTAGCAGTCTTCACAAAAAAAGAAAATCTATATATAAACAGCATGATTTAAAAATATTTACAATAATTTATTTTAAATTTTTTGCTTGCAATATTTTGCCACCAAGAGGCACAACGGCGCATGCGCGTCGGTTCTCCTGCAAGAATGACGATCGCTTCCCGCAACGCTTGGACAGAAAATTGCGTATACCATTGCGATTCACACGTTTACCAGCGAGCTTACGATTTTACGACAGTCTGAAATGCGGAACATTCCCTTCTCGTTTTCATCCTCGAGGGTAATTTCGAAGAGTTTTGGTATTTCTTTGGGTACGCGTGGCACACGAGCCCTCAATGCGTGGGACAGTCCCGCGAGCAAGGAGGTCATCAAGTACTATAAGTCGGTTACAAGTCAAGAAGGTAGGAGATGCTCCTCCCCACAAGCGTGATGCGCCGGTTTCAAATCTCTCCGCAGTCGAAAGAAGAGTTCACTGGAAACGCTCCTTGTTCCGCTTCAATGGATAGATAATGGCCACAGAGTGGTGCCAACTTGTCTTCGACCCCCACTTTTTAAGAAAGCGACCTTTGTATTCATCACCGTTCCATTTAGCGCTCTCTGGGCGGCACCATTTTGTTCGACCGCAGCGCCCTCTCCATACATCCGGGAAATTCAGCGGGTTCGGCGGGGTAAAACGAGGGAGAGGGCACGCGCCCGACTCCGCTAGCAGACGACAAACCGGGAGGTTGCCGTTCTCCATCTTTGAGCTGTATCGGCGGGCTGTACGGAACATCGAACTCTCGCTCGTGGCTGCCGTTGTGAAGTGGTTCGCGTTCTTAGAATAGCTATGTCTACTCCAAAATCAGCCTATAGCTCTCTGTTGTTCTATTTCGGTAAATGATCAACTAGCATATCTTTTTTCCGTTATTTAAATTAGCAGTTGAGTCAGCCGGCAGTACTACCCTCAACTACTGCGTGTATTGCGGCAGGAGTGCACGTTTTTATTTATTATTTCAGACTTCCACTCATGGTCGCTAAAGGCCTACACCAGTACGAACTTTGTATAGTAAAAAAGGTACAGCAACCGGATTTACTTTTCGCCAGAGAGACCGGCCAATCTGACACAGTTTTCTCTATTTTTTTTTATTTGCACGCAGGTAACAGCGCAATTGGACCCTGTGAGTATTTTTATCTAGCATAGTATTACACGACAACTGGCATACCAAAATCTGCGCATCTGCGCTTAAAAGTTCCAAAATGACGCGATTTTAAACACAGTTAGCACGCCAGCCGGACGCTAGCTACAGCCCGCTCGGCGGAGCAGACGACATGCGGGGTGAGAGGGGGAGTGCATTTTTTTCTCTTTTACCCTCTCTGCTATGACCCTAAGGGCACGTTGCAATCTGTGTGAAGCCTAGTCATAAAAACGTTTAAACGATGTTGTGCCCAACGTGACCCCCAGATCTCTCTGGCAATTGGTGCGCGTGACATGTCACGTGCGAGATGGGCGTTGATTGTGTAGCATTCCTTGCAGGCTTGCGCGCTCCGTCCGGTAGGTTTTATCAGATCGAAGGCTAGACGAAGGCCAGCTACGGTCACGTGATGTGGTCATGTTGGGCTGAGAAGTGAGGAGAGTAAGGAGGAAAATGAGAAGAGGCGAGGCGTGAAGGGAGCTTGGCTTGTGGAGGCTCACGGCTGACGTCATGCCCCTCCTACCCTTCTAATCTTCTTGCCCGCGTGTCAGGGAACGGGTGGGTGGGGGGTCGATGGAAGTAGGCAAAAGTTGACAGTTTATTTATTGTCGCCCCCGTAGTTCTAAGAAACAAATGTCATAAAAAGGGTAAAAATTAAGGCTCTAGTACAACAAAGAAAAGAAAATAGGGAAAATGTGGCTCTGTGCCCCCGTAATCAACGCGAATATACTTTTTATTTATTTTATTCTGCTTAACGTGCCCACAAAAAGCATTAGTGCAATTCGGCGCAAAGGACCATACGGCCAGACTGATCATCCTAATTTTAAGTTGTATTGATACTGTATCCCGCCGCTTCGTGTTTGGTTTCAGCAGGTTCGCTTGTCGGCGTGCACGCGCAAAGGTGATGTGTGTATCCGGGACTTCTGACCACCGGTCAGGCGTGTTAACCGGTTAACCACTACACCACGCGGCTTCACTTTCTGAACTATACATCTATTTCGGTTCCTCTATATTTCATCTGGCGTATGAACGTATATCGAAACCAGCGACATTTCTGAACACGTGGTGTACGTGCTTCGTGTGCCACAGAGGTCCTGCCACTGTTTGTTCCGCCATGCACACAGGCCGTGTTTACCCTACTTCCAGAAACACGCGCACCGTGGGTCAGAATCGAGGAAAAGGGTTTGGGTGACTAATGTCTAAAGAAAGAAAGACGCCGCAGACAGCGTCTGCAGGCGCTGTCTTTTTTTATGATGCATTAGTAGTGTCATCGCGGCTTTATACATATGTTACAAAAAATAAAAGAAGAAAGAAACGGAATGATTTTTTTGTTGTTGTCACTTGACCGCTCGCGGTTTAGAAGAGCTCGTTCAACTTTTTGTCCGCTAACATTAAGAGCTCTGTTTCCGGATTATCAGAGACGAACGATGTAACTACGTCACTCACTACGAACGCACCATTTTGCTGACGTCATAAAAAGAAAAAAAAACGTACGTCAGTTTTTTTCTTTTTTCTTCCAGGGTTGGCGTCGACAAAAGCGTCGACTGACCTGCAAAATATTTTTCAACCAGAGTGAAAATTTTCCTCGCCACCCTTTCTCATTTCCTCCTCTCCCACGCTTAACTTGACGACCAGGCGACTCCTTTTGTAGCTGCATCTTCGGGCCGGATAAAACCGGGTGCTTATCCAGCCTCATCCAGCACCGACCAGAGCCTTTTATACTCAGTATAAAAGGCTCTGGCCCTGACATGCAGCAACAAAAGGTGTTCCCCCACTGTCAAGATAGCAGTGGGAGAGGGGAAATGGGAAGGGTGGTGAGGATGATTTTAGTGATTTTAGTCCTGGTTGAAAAATATATTGCAGGTCGGCCTTTAATGTTCAACACATCTTAAGTTCTGTTTCTTTTTTTTCTTTTTTTACGCGATTGCGTTAAAGACCGACCACCAGTTCGCGCTCTCCACTCTTGCCCCCGCTTCCTCCTCTCCCGCCTTCTACCCTGTCCACCGTTGCCTGTTTCCTCCTCCCCCATGGCGAGGAGGATGACGTCACAGCTACATGACCTCGCGCGGGAATTTCAAACGACCCACAACGCTCACGTGACGTCACGCGTAGAATGAAAGTGATGAAAAAAACATGTCATGTAATGCGAATTAAAGGTCGCCGCATGTCTCAAGTGATTTCACTTTATAAAGTAATTCATTTGCCTTAAAAATAAACGGCATTTGAACCCACCACCCTTCGGTTGTAAACCAACAAAGCTACTGACTTTTTTTTTTTTACACACGTTTTTGAGTAGGTTACGTTTGCATGTCCGCCACAGTTCTTCCTTACTGGCAGGAAGAGCATAAAAGCGATCATGAAAATACTTTTTTCTTTCTCAATCATAACTTGCCCAGATAAAAAAAAGCGGAATGATCCTTAGCGGGGATTTAATGGCTACCTGTCACAATCCTATATATCCCCCCTCCCCCGGCGCGTTTGAATTTTGGAGATAGCGCAAGTTTGAAGGAACGGATCAATGCGGGGCTCGAAGATCTATCCAAAATTGCTATCAGACGTCTTAGGTCCCAGGCACGTACCCACAAAGTAAACGATATGTTATACGCACGAAATAGCGTTGTCTTGCAATACTTTCAGTCGATATCAAACCGACAGAAAAGAAACCCGGGGTGACAATCATCTGTACGCGGCGTAAGCTTCTCTGAGCGGTTTAAACTGGCACCCACATTTTTCGTGCGAAATCCACTCTCTAAAATCCTTGCAACACGAAAATCGAACCAGAAGGAAAGCTTGTCAAGTGGACTCTAGTGTGTCGCAACATAAGATCTGCACTAGAAGCTCCGTGGATTCGCTTCCAAAGCGAACTTTCTGCTTTCGATGTCGTTTCGCGTCTCGTGAGCACGTGCAGACAAAGCACGATGGAAGGCAAAGAGCGCGTGCTGGAGCAAACGCTAAGTCGTCACACGATGCTGGTGGTCCTCCTAGGAACTCGTTTTTGCCGAGAAAACGTGAATTTTATCAAGGGGCTTAAAAAAGGGTAAAACACTCTGACAGAGAAAGTTCACGCTTGGCGTTACTTACAAACACCGCCAACCATTGTTGTGGGAACGTGCGACAGACGTACCACGAGCTGTTGTTGCACGATTCTCCCGCGGCAGCTCTTACACCGTGGCCTCGACCAACGCTGTGATCTCCATCGCCTCTGCTATTTAAAGGGTTCATGAAACGTTATCGGGCTGGAATGTTCATGACTTTGCAGAGTCATGCTGGTCCTAGATCTGGCCCAAGTATACTCGCACAGACCGCCACTGATTCTGAAGCTTCTTTGTCGCGGTGAAATTACGAGGATAAGATGGGACTATTTCTTTGAGCCTTGCCTCCGCAAAGCTTGATGACGTAATTGTGGGATCAAAAATCCCCGCCTGACGACAGTCGGACGCGGCTCATCGGATTGGACAGGAGAACTGCGTGAGCACTCGACTTCGGCTCGCTAACAATCAATGCCTCGGCGTACACTCGGGTAGTGGCTCTGGATCACCGTGCCCGGGGTGCAGCACGATCGCCCCGCGTGCGGAATCTTTGTCGCAAAAGCTCCGCTTCATTACCCCGTCCCATATTCAACGCGTGCCAAATGCCCCGTCCTCACTGCCCCGCCTCACCCTCTTCGCGCTTCAACCAGCATTGTTCCATGTCTTAACTTAATCTGTTGAGCACCTACTAAGGGTCTTGTAATTGAAAGAAAAAACAAAATAAGGTTAACTTCAACTGCCGAAAAACTTAAAATGACGTACACGGTACAAGTGGCAAATTGCATAAATCTGCATCACCAGCGATGCACTCCTCTGTCATAGAGGGATACTCAGACGCATTCGAATCCCGGCCGAGGTGCTCACAATATGACGGAGGCTTATTGCGGAAAAGACGCCGTGTAACCGAGCTTTCGGTTGCACGTCAAAAGATCCCCAGGTGGTCGAAATTAATCCTCAGTCCTCCACTGGGGCGTGCCAAAATGCCCGTCGTTGGTTTGGCACGTAAAACCCCCAAATTTGAATTTGATACTCAGACGCAGAGTTCTGAACTTTATCTACCTAGATGACTACAAATATTATCTTTTATTACGACGTACGAAGAATGGAAGTGGCGTTTGGTGCTGTGATAAATATGGCGCCATGAGCTTCGGTTTACAGTTTTGACAGAACCCACTTCGTCGGAACTGTGAATCCGCGCATGGTTCAGAGTCGACGAAGGCTTCGGCTCAATGCTTATTGATAATAGCTGTAACTCAAATGTTTTGCCAGTGAATTATAATGTCTGCGTATTTTCACTTCGTACGTCGCAAAGCGTGAATGCGTTTAGTCCACGCCTGAAGAACGGATGCTTTATCCAGTTATTCATTACTTGCAGAATGCTCCGCCGTCACGTTGAAGAACCGGCCACCTGACAAGGGGGATTCGCGTCATGGGCTTCTGAAACTGGGGTTTTTGAAAGCGGGGCAAAGGACGGGGTGCTTGCCGCGGGGTATTTGACACAGGGCCGTTTACATCGGGTGCTTTCGTGCACCACCCATGGGTCCTGTCCGACCACTGCGGTAATGAGAATAGCCGAACTCTAACAATGCCTGGAGATCAGCACGTGTTTTCTACTTTACCAACCCCAGCACGTGGCTATGATTAATGTTGGCACGGCCACGTGGCCGCTTGTTCTGGTTTCGGGTTGAAGAGATGAACGATGCTCATATTTATTGAATTTTTTCGGCGACTACCATTTACTAGAAAGAGAAACTAAGGCAAATTTATTCAATAATTAACGTTAGGAAGTGATCCTGCAGTATTTAGCGAAACAAATTGTTTCATGGCTCCTTTACGATAGACAAGATAGCGAGAGGATTGATGAGTCATCTTTTATTGCGGAAAGTTCGTGTAGGCACGTGTCGGCATGCTAAGGGAGTCTTGTCGTGTCTATCTTTCCCGTCTCTTTTGTTAGGGAGTTTTCGTAGATCGTTTTCGCCGGCCCGCAACGCCCTCCGCAACCCGCTACGATACCCGGAACTCTACAGTCAAGGCCATGGGCGCGCAGGCGCAGTAGCGGCTTCTTCGTTGCGGAGGGCTTAGCGGAGGGAAAACGCGGTCCACGAAAACTCTGTTTACTCGCTGTTTCATGCAGAAGTTGCCAGGTGCCAGTCAGCGCTGTAATAGCATATCGTTTAGCGGGCCAAAAGAAAGAGGTAGAAAGTTAAAACCATGCTTTTCGGTGCGAAAATGTGAAAACATAGCGGACTATTCTGTACCTCCTTTCCTTAGAAAGATCTCCGCCTTTTCACTGTGATGCATCCGCTTTATTCAAAGCACGTCCCTTGCCGGACCAATCGTGCAGCCACTTTCTCTTTCCTCACCTGACCCCGTTCTCTGCCGCGTAGGTACGCTCGAGAAAGCGATATGGTGGCAAAAGACAGAAGTGACAGGCCCAAGGATTACATACCTTCCACAGCACTGTCAGCTTAGGGGTGAACGGAGGATAGCTGCGCGCAGTACTGCGAAAGCCACAGGTGGGAGGTGGGCGGAAAGCAACTTTCGTCCGAATTTCGAACGACCCGCTAGTCTTCTAGGGGGAGAATGGCGACGCACACCGTGGTGAGGGTGCACAAAGGAAGGTCTAAGCAAGTACGAGCAAAAGGGAGTTCCTCCTTTCCCCTCCTCCTGTACCCTTGGTAAAGCTACGCGATTTGCGAGTTGAGGAAGAAAGCTAAGAAGGAAGAAGTATAAAAATCATTTCATGGCCCACAAGCCGATTTTTTTTTTTAACTTCTATTTGACCGGGCACCCGTTTGCAGCTATGTATCCCTTTTCAGTTGTGCTGTCTGTAAGCAGCATCAATGAGTTTGTGGACAAGGCCCACGAAACATCCCGGCTCTTGCTTGAGGGCGAGGGTTCTTGAAGCGGGACACGTGTTCTGTGCTGGATAAGGATTGCTACACGTTTCTTGGATTCGTTCTCCAAACGTCAGCACTCACTTCAGTACCCGCACGAGCTGGAGATAACACTGAATGGAAGAAACGTCGGTAACACATGTGCTCCTGCAAAGCATGGGTGAAGGAACATGCCGTGCATCGTTACTTGGCTGGGTTGTATGTACCCACCGGCCGGCGTGCTATGAAATCGATCGAGCTCGCGGCCAGAGCCGGGAGCGAAACAACTGGAGCACTCAGACAGTTGCGTTTGATTGCGTTTGTCTGCGTTTCGGCTGCGTTTCGGCTGCGAGAAACCAGGACATTCCTGCTGCTTATATCACGTGCAAACATGATTCCTTGAATTGGATTCCACGCTTCATACGAAGCACAGATGTGCCGGTGTCTCGCTTTCAGTTCTCAACACAACGCAGTTAAACGCACTCATTAACGCAAGTGTCTCAGCACCGGCCTTTAGAGATTGCGATTTGCGATGATTGGTGAAGTACGGCACCTTTTTCCAAATATAATCGGTCGTCTCCCGTTGTTCTCGTGGCTCAGGAATAAGAAAACAAATTCCTGTGGCTCAGTGGTAACATACTTGCTTCCCGAGTCACTAGTCGCAGGGTCAATACGGTGCATCTGAAATTTTTTTGTTAAATTTGAAGCACAGGTTTTGTAACTTTTTTGCGATGTCGGATTTTTCGAGCGACGAAAATTAAAGCTTGTTGATAACATTTATTTTCATAAACTAATATTAGATCATCCAAAGGCCAATGACAGTTTTTCGTGTGCAGCATTGCTGTTTTTCTTTTCTTCTGTAAAAAGATATTATGCAAATACTCCTGTAGCTTGGTGCATTAGAGTTGTAGAATAGTTTTGTTTGGGCCCCTATACAAGATAAGCAGATGGGTTACAAAAAGCAAAATATTACTTGCCAATCCGAGTGCAGCTACTTGTATCAGAAACCTTTAAAGTAAAATAAATAGAGCTACATAAAATTCTCACATTTATGCAGCTGCTGGTTGCTAAATACCACTAAGCTGTGAGTGATGTTTGCATTCAAATGGTCAGTGAAATTTGTATGGCTTGTTACCCTCTGTAAATTACTGTTTCAAGTCTATTGGCACTCAGCTCTACTTGCATTGCGTGACGCCAACATTGTACATACATTTCTAACCCCATTGTTTAAATAATATTGAAGCTGTATGAGAAAGGTGCTGCCGCAGAGGTGAGACTGTTCACATTTTATGAATCATATTGGAATGCTGCTCCTTGGGGTAGATGTGGAAGCTGATATTTGGGTCGGTCGCGTAACTACGTCACTGCGGCCCCGAGCGGTACTTCGCATTACTCCCTGAGCTCGAAAGCTGCCGAAGCGGATCCCCGCGTGTACCGATCAGGCTACAAACACAGAAAAAATGGTAAAGTACCGAGCGAACGGTTTCGGAAAGCCCCGACCAAAGCAAGGCGGAATAGTTGGCCTTATCACGTGATCCTCCATCCTACGTCACGGTCAGAGCGATCGCAGCGCTCCAATCGGTCCCGCTCGGGGCAATGAGTGCCTGTACGTTGAACTGAAGTTTTGGGGTGCATTATATGGAACAAAACAATGTAAA
>JAZHYW010020500.1:0-10734 GCA_037355805.1 Ixodes ricinus
AGAACTTGGTCTGCCTCCAAGGGCGACGAGTCTCCCAGCTGTAGATGAGCAATTTAGCCAGTGCGGTACAACCGCTAGCCTGGGGTCTTTAACGTGCATCACGCAGTAGTGATACACGAACGCACGCCGGGTACGATGCTCATCCAGACTGAAACGGGCAGGGGCGGGGATGCTATCAAAGCTCGTTTGTCCAATATAGCATTTGCCACATGCCGAGATTCTCGCCACGGCATTAGAAAAATCTTCCCCCATAGAGTCGGGCGCAGCTTTCAAAAGCAGCTCTGTAGGCTTCAGGACTCTGGTTACGCAAGTGCACTCCAAATACCGCTATATGAAAGCCTCTGCAAGCAAGTGCGGCAAAAACAGGAAAAAAATGCACCACCAACGAAAAAGAAGCCCCAAATTTCTAGTGGTGATACCATACGTCCACGGGATAACGTATCGCCTAAAAAAGATCGCCGTCCGAAAAGGCGTACAGGGCGTATGCTCAGCCACCAACAAGGCATATGCCATGTGCAGTAAGGTGAATTGTAGGAGTGACCAAAATCAGAAGTCCACCTGCGGTATCGCGCACCGAACACCGAAAGCCCCATGCGAGAAAGGAGTTGTGTACAGTATTCCGTTGTCATATGGCAAATGCTGCATTGGACAAACTGGACGATGTATTAATGACCGCACCAGGGAGCATGCAGCTTCCGTTGGTGAACTAATGTCAGCTGGCCATCTTCCGGCGCATTGTCGAGTATGCCATTGTGCTCCTGATTTCTTAAGCGTTACAATCTTCAGAAGGCACAAAAAACCAGCTTGCAAGGGAAATCTTGGAGACTGTGGCTATTGAGGCACGGGGACGGCTGCGTGATTGCCGCCTCCATTACGCTATTTCTGAGAGAAAAGCTGTATCTTCTGGGAGCGCCCCATGGAGAAACCAGGTCAGGAACATGTGAACGCTAGCCACCAAATATCACACCCAAGAAGATGTTACCCCTGGAACTCAATAGTATACTTTATGAGAGGTAGATGAAAAAGAAGAATTTAAGTAAATGGTCGATAGCCCAGCAGTGTGTGTCTCTTTTTGAGAGCGCAGCTCTTAGGCGCCCATTTCCGGCTTGAGCGACGTCGCCGCACGTCGCCGTCGGCGTCACCGTCGGCGTAACCGCGTGGTGCATGATGGATAAATTTCCCCGCTAAATTTAGCGGAAAATTTTCCCCGCTAAATTTAGCGGAAAATTTTCTTGGCCCCCCTCCCCCGGCTCGAGGTCACGTGACCCCCAGGCCGCGGCCCCCCCCCCCCCCCCCGTGCCTTCCCCTCCTCCTCAAGAGCGGCGCTCTAATTCGGCGTTACAGGGAGTTGTAAACGGCTTTCATTTTTTCCTCCACTCCTTCGTTTTTCTCTCTCTGCGTTCAGCTGGAAACCTCCAGAAGTATAAATGATGGGGTTTCGCCCCAAAAGAGCTAAAGTATGGCGGCGTCCGCCGCATCGCCGCGCATAGTCAGCGCCAGCGAAGCACTTACTATTGCAGAAGATTGGGGAGGTATCTAGAAAGTATTGTAGCGGCAGATATTGTGCGAAAAGGTATGATTCGGGGCCAGAACTGCCGCTAGAACGCTCACGGCACGTCGCGGAAGCCGCAGTTCGGCGAGGGCGGCCATTGTAATGTCGGTGCCCATAAACCTTTCGTGGTGTCTCTCTTGTTAATGCGAAGTATCAAATCAGCTTTTAAGCAGGTTGACCTCTTCGTGAGTGTAAATAAACTATTCTCGCTCTCTCTCGTTAAAGTCGTGTTAAACGTTCTCATTGTAGTTTCCTAACTATAAAACAAACAAAAAAGTTAATTTTTCTTTTTCTTTTAGCGTTTATAATAAATGAAAAGTGTGCATATAATTTATTTCCATTGCTATTAAAAAGCAGTTCCTGTGACATCAGTTTCGCTTTCGTTTTGGTTTCAACTGTATCCCTTGACGTGCACCTCAACTGTAGTTGTTAAGCCTATGTGCCACGAAACTCCGGTGAACTTCTTAAATTCGATGACAGCTGGGAGAAGTTAACGATCTTTGGCTTAATGACAGTCAAGATCGCTAATGTAACTCTCAGTGACATTTGAGAGATGTTAACGATCGTTGGCTTAATGACAGTTAAGAGCGTTCGATAGCTATAGGTATTAGAAACGCTTTATCTTCAGGAATGCAAAAAGACAAGAGAAAAGAAAAACTTTCAGCCTTTCCCGTCTGGTGAAGAAGGAAGAGAAGCGGAACTGTACTATGTGCCGCCATCTATAAGCGACAACAGTGACCAGACAACCGGTATGCCGGTTGTCTGGTTGTTGCCGTCGCTCGTAGATTTCGGTAGCTGTTCAAAGGGTAGTGTCGCAATTCATTTGTCCACAGGAAGCAAAACTGGGGAAGCTAGCCCTTATCAGCTCCGCTTTAAAGTTTAAACACTGTCTTGAAACAACTTTAAGACTAAAATATTTGTCTTTTCTCGTAGCCAGATTATTATTTCTTGCTTGTTTGCTTGTTTTTTTCCCGAACGACATGCAAATTTCGCGGTACAAATTAAACACCAGGGGATTTTAATGGTTTTGCAAGCAAATTATGCTTAGAAGAAGAGAAAAGTTCAACTGAATAAGATGGGGTTTCACGGAACGATATACTCCGAACAAGTGGCGAATATTGCCCGGCGGCGTTCGCGTTGCCCGTGAAATTAAAATGTGTACTATTGACCTCGAATGTAAAGCAAGCGTTCTATCGAGTGAAGGTCTCCGGATGTTCGCTCCATGGCGTAGAGATCACGGCCACGAGGGCACCAGATATGGGCCCGCAGCTGCCAAGGAAGAAGCGGAAGGGCACGGCGTTGCAAGCAGAGCTCGAGCGCTGAGCTAGACGACAGAGGTCTGGCACGGAACGGGTGGAGACGGCGCTACCTTCAGATCGTTTAAAGAGAGTAAAGGCTCGTTCACACAGCTGCGTTCGAGTGCGACTGGAACCACTTGCCCCTCGTTAAGACTGCGTGCGTCAAGCCGTTGCTATGTCGGCCCTTGCGACGAACTTGTGGAGAGGCGCTGTGCAGCACGTCGCAACGCAGAGTAGCGCAGTCGACGCAACTGCGTGCCTTGCGTTGTGTAATCTCTTTTGGGTCAGGTCGAGGCATGGCCTGATTGGGCGTTGACTAAAGAAAGCACCCACATGAAAGACCAGCCTACACAGTCGGGTCTCATTTTAGGAAGTCACACACTTAAAATTTTAACACCCGTTTTGGTGTAAATAGCTTGTCCTATGGGGAGCACCCTTATTCGTGTAACAAAACACCCTAGGAAAGGGGTGTAATTCTTAGCACCCTAAGAAAGGGGTGTGATTTTCTGACACCCTAAAAAGGGGTGTGATTTTCTCACACCCTAAAAAGGGGTGTGATTTTTCTAACACCCTTAATCATGGGTGTGATTTCTAACACCCTAAAAAGGGGTGTGATTTTCTAACACCCTAACAAAGGGGTGTTACTTTCTAACACCCCTTTTCTAACAAGGGTGTGATTTTCTAACGCCCATAAAAGGGGTGTAATGGCTGCCCGGACCTCCACAAAACGTACGGCAAAATGACCACAACTGAGCCCAAATATACCTGAACCACTCTTTATTCTTTCAATCAGGGAACCATTCTCTAGTTCTTCAGCATCTTGGTCACAACTTTGATTGCGACTGCACGTAAGGGAGAGAAGCTGAGCTTCAGGCAGATCCTCTCTAAGAGGCATGCGGTGTTGTATATCTTCTTCCCGTAAGCAATTCCGAAGAGCCAGTAGGCTGCCATTATGGCAGCTAATCCTTCTTCGGCATTTGCCACCTTGAAGAGCTCCGTCCTATCCACGTACAAGCTCATGGTCTCTGCGCCCTCCACGTCGCACCCAGTGTGCACTACACATGGTGTCACAGGAATGGTTCCATCCTGCATATATAAAAGCAGAATTGAGTCAGTCACAAAACAAAAAGCTGCAAAATGACACATAAGGAATTAATATTAAAAATTCGTGGCACACTTAATTACCATTAAGGGTTCCTTATACATACTAGCCATTAAGCAGGCGGGGGAGGTGGATGAGAGGAGGGGGTGGGAGGGGTGGGGGTTACAGGGTGCGCACGCCTACGCCGACAACGCCGCCGCCTTTTCGTCGAAATGGGGTTTCTAATGCTAACGCAAAAATAAGCATGATTTTATTCTTTTACTGCTTGCCATACCCCTGAGCCGCATAAGAATATTATGATAGCATATCTCCTGGTCCTGTCTAAGAGCTACGTAGTCTAAGCAGAAGGCACAAACAAATGTCTTGTTTTAAGACCAAGGCACATGAAAAACCATGCAAAATAAAGGGGAGCAGAGAACCTGTTTCGAGCATCACTGACATTTAAGCAGCACTTGTTACAAGTAGCTGATGAATGCTATATGTGAAAGACAACTTTACTAAAACTGTGCTACATGCCTGCTCAGTTGTAACGGTATATTCGAAGCTTGGTAGTGTGCAATGCAAAAGTTTATAGCATGGCCTAGATTTGAGCGAAGATTTGTTTTCTAGCATTGTGGTAATAACAGCAGCAACACATAACAGGTATGGTTCAGTTCCTCAACATTTTTTGTTTGTTGAGGAACTGAACTGTTTTGTATATTATTTTTGTTTTTGTCTTAGATTTCGTCACTCTAGGGCAGTGAGGAATTTGTGCCACACAAATAAAGTCGAACCTATCCTCCTCAATTTAACTCCATATTTTCCTATTATAATAAGGTCTACACTTACATCCTCATTGACAACTACTAACAAAAGAAATAAAGGGAACATACTCAAGAAATAAAGTGTACGTACCAGACGATGCAGAGGTAATCCATACGGCGTTTATTTGAGCTTAATGTCAAACAAACAGTAGACTCGATCGATGTTCGAGTGACGAGAGGAGAGTCCGCCACCAACGCAGCCACGACCGGCTAGCACCGAACACATTCCCCACACCACGGTCCACCCCACCGTTCACAACTTCGAAATTGATAAGAGCGAACAACGAGGGAGGACACTGGCCCTCTTTCCCGAAAACAAGGTCAGCTATTCATGCGGGAAGGGTCCACTTCGAAGAAAAAGTCGGGGGCATCCTGTTCTGAGTCAGCAAGGCGCGCCTAGCTGGGCTTTGCTTGCGGGCGAAGTCGAGGGAAGCACAGGCGAGTTTTGCGGGTCCATGTCTCTTTTTTCGCTGCCTGAACTCGTGATGCGTGCGAACATCCCGAAGAAAAATCTTCCGGGTGCCAAAATAGCAAAATTTTGGCTTTGGATCGTGGATCAAAGTGGATTTTGGATTGTAAAACAGGGTTGCCAAACGCAACTCTCAAAAGATCACGCGTTATCGCCGAGAAACCTCCAACCTCCTCTCGCCAACCGCCAACCGCCTCTGGGTGTGTCTGAACGGGGTCGCTCGCGCACCGCATCCGCAGCCGCTTCGCGAACGCGGATCCGCTTCCAGTGTGAATGCGCCATTACGCTGATGGCGTGAGAAGGCACCTCAAAGTCTGTGACGGTGGCCGGACTCGCGTCCTGTTGCTTTGTTCCCTCACGAGAGGATTTGGGTTGACCTCCGCGGGGGTTGGGAGGGGGGACCTAAAGTCAGGAAACCTTCGAAGCTGTCATTTTTGTTTAGGCTTGTTTTTCTCATGGAAGCGAGGACGCGCGTAGGATTATGTTGCCTCGGCGCGGGTTTGTGGGGATTATCTTTTTCACCACCTGTTTCATTTCGTTTTCGCTAATGGAAGGAACCATCGAGTTCGAGACCGGGCACCTGATCACCAAGGCCTTCTTGGCGAGGTCAGAATTTATGTACATACAATTGTGAAACCTGTGCAGCACATATTCGTAGTGTTGTGGCGTGGAATCAATGTACTTGACTGCAATATTACGTTCAACCGAGTCATTTTGTGGAAAGGTACAGGAACAAGATTGTGAAGCCGACTGGAAAACTCTGCGGCATCTCCGCAACCATGTGTCACCCAGAAAACGCGAAGAATATTAATAGAATAACCAAACGAACACAACCTCCCGAACGCGTTGCCGTTGAAAAGCATGGAAACAAAACCCGGACCGGAAGAGATTTCTGGCCACAGATTTCTGCCCACTGTCATGGCGACCGGAAGTGCCTGGAATACTATGTATAAAAAATGAAGGGTGAAAACGAGTCACGTCAAACGAAGGGGAAAGGAAAAGAGAGCTGGCAAAAATTGGGCCAGGAGTGGGAATTGAACCCACAGCCTCTGGCAGTACGGGACAGAGGTTGTGGCAAGGCTCCCAGGTGTGTCGGCGTGTGTGTGGGTGTGCGGCCGGGGGGGGGGGGGGGGGCTTTGCCTCTCCCGGGAACTCTCAGGGATCGGGCCTCGAGACCCCCGCAGTCGCCGCCTATGCCCAGACTATTCTTATTGTTAAGCCAAGATTCCTGTATATTCCTCACGCGCGTGAGAGAATAAATATACAAGGTGCAGACTGTGTAAATAAGATATGCAAAAGTAGCTAAATATTTCTATTTCGTAAAAGCAACTTTTTTTTCTCGACGAGTTGGACTATTATCTGTACTTCATATCGGCCACGCATGCTCAACGTGCTTACAAAGATTACTAACGCGTCGACCAAGGCGTGCCTTTGCCTCGCAGGTCTAATCAACAAGGACGAGTTTAGCTACACAGCCGCGCGCACTTATTATCAACAAGCACGAGTTTACCTACGGATCGTGCCACGCGCACTGCCGCTGAAGATTCGCGATGACGAAACGACCTGTCCATGAAACGTCGTTAGACGATCCAAAACGGCGTGAATGCGTGAGAGTCTGCTCTGAGCAGCTCGCCCCTTCGATTACCCATTGATTCTCCTTCATTTGGTTGTCCTCAAAAAGATCGCCTGCCATAATGAACGCGATGTGGTTTCCCCATTTCAAGCAGGAGCACAACGGTAAACGACGCTATTATGTTCTTCTTGTAAACAACGCACCCATCTTGGCGGCTCTCTCGCATCCGCTTGTCCGCTTGTCGTCCGCCACTGCGCTGACTGCGTGACTGCGCCATCTCGCGATCTCGCTACCGTCGTTAACTGATCGTTGGCTTGAATAGCATTCCATGGAGAATCCAATCCAAGCCCATATTTTTGCGTGCTGTTTGTACGGTGCCTGGAAGCCTGGACGCGTCATCGTTCTACGCACCGTACTGTTTGCTCGCCTCCCGGCCTCGCGCCCAGTTCAAACATGTTCGGAAGCGCGGTCGCTGGACGTCCGTTGACCACTCGACCGGGGACGGAAGCATAGAGCATTGCTCATCGTCATTTGCGACGGGTTTTCGGGCAGAAATTGGTAGGAATAAATGGCCTCTCCTCTGGCGAGAAGAAAAACGGCGTCCATGACAATGATATTGACCGAACAGAGGGGAAAGCGGATTTGTGTAAGATTAATGTGACGCGCATTCTTGCACGTTCTCGTTGATGTCCTGAAGTTTTGAGGGGACGCGGACCGATGCTTCGCTACATAATTCCAAGCAATTTGAGCTACGTCTTGGAATTGCACAAAGTATAAAATCCACCGCTTAAAGCACATATTAGATAAAAATTCGAGCTTGCTAATGCAGGCGACATTTTTTTTCCCGACTCATTTCATAGTTAGCTCCTCGATTTGGGGCACATGCTGCTATACCGCGATGACGATCAATCGATGTCACGATGTCCTTACCGGTTCCTCTCGTAGACAAGGGTTTCTTCGACGTGATTAACTTCGACTCCTTGAAATCATATAAGTCCATCACACCCTTTCTACACGTTATGAACGGGGGGTGTTGCGACGAGTGCGTACACCCTTCTAACACGATTTCCTGAACATATTTCAAACTGTGGGTGTGATAGGGGTGTAAGAGGGGTGTATGTAGGGTGTAAGCCTTCTCGTACACCCCTGTTACACCCACCAATACTCAAAATCGTGTAAAAGGGTGTAGGAAGGGTGTAGGAAGGGTGTTGGTTAAAAAACACCCTTTTAACACGATTTTGGGTGTTAAAATATTTACTGTGCACTCTCGTAGTTCGTCACGCTGAGTTAGCTTCGAAGGCTAAGCATATGTGTGGAACGAATATGCAGCAATAAAACAACAAGTTTTGTCTGGTGGCTATCACGTTGTACGCGGCGTTAGAAGCAGTGACTGTTGAACGTGACCCAGGACAAAGTCTTGTGTTGCTCACCGCAAGTTCGTTGAATAATGATCAGCAAGTACTACCTGAGGCACACTAGACGGACATCTAACGAACAGTATTGGCGACGTGCGCGATCGAAAGCGTCGCTGTGGTCGACCTGGCACGACTTGCCGAATGCTGACTATGACGTCAGAAAAGGATATTGACGTAAAGAAGAGGAATGTAAGAAGGTCAATTTTAACGGTGTTGGCAGTGTTTCTTCGAGAGCGCAATGATTGCAAACTTCCGACCATGCTATTTACAAACATCATCGAGCTTGTTGTTCGCAACGCAATGACGTCACGAGAAGGAACCATAGGAGAGCGCCACCAAAACATATCGGCGCTAATAGTCTCAGTCACGCGGAAGGCCAGCATTCTTGTTGTCATTCGTTTCCATTCCGAACTGTGAGCAACTATAGTTACTGACATAATGAGAACGCTAGGGAGAAGCTTCCAGTTGTACCGCTTTCAGCGCGAGCTTCTGACCCTTGACAACGCTTCGGTGCCTACTGCACCTCAAGCGAGCGCCCAGCCAAAACATGTAGGGAGGCGTGTCATGCATGTTGGAGGACGGGCTTTGAGAAGACGCCCTGCCGGTTGCATTTTGTCAGTGACTATAGCGAAATATTACATGCACCTGATAGAGCGGAACACTCGAAGTGTAGTTGAAAATCTGCTCCCACCGTATTTACCAGTGTTGTCGTGTATTATATGATCTAAATAATGTATTACATCAGAAAAGAAATAGGCGTTCAAGCAACAAAAACATATAGTTTAACTTCTTGAATGTGTGTGCGGTAAACGACAGAGAGATTGCAGCCCCATAACCGGAAGATCGGGTTAAGGCTAGTGTATTCAATTTAGCGCGCGCGCTGGCCGGCACTCCAGACACCCGATAGGCTTCAGCCCTGTTCACACATGAAGCGGAGCGCTACTAAGCGTAGCGCTTACCTCGCGCTAAGCGCGTGCTGACGAGGCGTTCACCAGCTTTGTATCTCACCGTCAAAACTGTTGCTCATGGCAGACGATAAGTAGCTGACGGCACGTGAGGAGCGCTACATTAGCGCTTCGCTGCATGTGAGAACCGACCTTTACTCCCCCACCGGAGACGGGGTTGCCCCAGCGAACTCGTGTCCGTTCAAACCGGTGATGAGAAGCTGAATGGCAGTGTTTGCCACTCTTTTCAGTGGGGATCCCTGTAATGGATGCTGACATTCTCAGACCGTGTATCATTTTGCTCCGATCACTCAGTTATCCCAGAGAGTGCGTGGTGACAGACATTTTCTTGTTACAGAAACCCATCGGGCCGCGGGAATGCTGGACGAAAAGACATTTCACGATGGATAGATGGATGTTGCAGCGGAAAGCTTGAGCGCCTTCCTTCCTCACCCCACTTTGACAAATTAGGGCATGCCTACGAACGGAGCAAAGAGCAAGCTAAAACCAATATGTTACGAAATTTCATTTTTTTTAGATGTTTCAAGCAGCGAGAAAGATGATTCATCTTCTCTGTTTTTAGTTAAGGCCTACATTATACACAGGAAAAAGAAAGGCAAATATTCGTGCAACTAGACATTGGCGCTGATGTATAGATTTGCATATTTAGTAAGGGCTTTGCGTTGTTAAGACGTGCTCCTAATCTACAGGGTGATACGGGCATTACGAGAGTTTGGTGAACAACTTGTACGCTGTCACTGACAGGTGAAGGGAAAGTTGAAGCACTTTCCAAGGTATCTTAGGAGCGGGCTTCTATGCGGAGAGAAAATCATCTGCTTCTTGGGCAAAAGTTGCGTTGACGTCAGACCGAAGAAGAGCTCTGGTTGACTTTGACTAAAGCACAGTGGGTAGACCTAAATGCTAGATGCCTTGAGGTCTACCAACTATTCTTTTCAATGAGCCAATTAGAGTTCGGAGGTTTTAAATCATCGCAACCTCTGTGTAGAGAGGCAGACGAACTTGCGCTATAACTTTTTTTCCCGTGAAATCAGTAATCCCGCCTAACTTGAAGAAGTGTAAACGTAAACCCTAATCATTTTGACGAATACGTGCAGTGATTGCCGCCGGATATGTTGCGAGCCTCACTGCCAACTGTCATCTGTCCAAAGCGTCATCACGTCATCGTTGGCATCACCGAGACAGCTTAGTGGCGAGCAAGGGACACCTAATCCCGCGGATGACGTCATTTTTACTAATTTCTTTTCTTCACTGCGCGAGAGCGGGAGCACACTCTTACTAATAAGGTCAAAAAAAGAAATAAAGATGCATATTTTTTTGGTGCTTACATTAAAACTTTTACTGTTTTTCTTTTCTCATTCAAGGATCACTTCAGTTTCCCTTTAAGAAATGCAGTGCATCTTATGTCCTTCCCACAACCAATATAAAAAGGCCGAGGTACACCTTAGAACTTCTTATGAGTTGTGAATGTAAAAGCATGCAAGCCGCTCGTCGGCTTCCTTTTTCGTCTGCTGCGTACTTTTCGTCGCCGGTCACGCGCGTCCTCCCCGTACCCACAGA
>JAZHYW010020502.1:0-17277 GCA_037355805.1 Ixodes ricinus
ATCCGCCGACGTTGAGAAATCTTGGGCACAGTCTTTTTCGCTCGCTGGATGCTTCTGAAGCCGGACGGACAAAGAGGCGTAAGAAACAGGTCACTGAAAGATATTTTATTTTCATCTGCACACCCAGCTGCTCTGGAAGATACAGGTCGCACACATGGAACGAGAATCCGACACTGAGCGTTCGTTCCTGGTCGGCCGTTGCTCGTTGACAAACAAAAAAGCCAATTTTCTAAAAAACAAAAGTAAGCAAAACGATCTTTTCGCATTTTTCCCCACGACCCAATGCGAGGGAGAGAGGGTGCGTGGGGACTTGTCCTTGGTGCAAGGCACCAAGGACTCCCAGTCCCCGGCTCGCCCGGCTTCCCCTCCTCGCGTCGGCTTTGAGTGAAGTTCGGTAAACAGGGAAGCGAGTCACCCGTTTCGGGTAAGATTAAAACCGGGTCGTCTGGGAAACGAAAGTGGCTGCCGGTGGCATTCCAGCGAAATCTGGAAACCCGATGCCGGTGAAATTCCAGCGAAATCAGTTTGCCGGCAAATAATCTAGCAAAAACTCATAAACTGGTTTCGGATGAAAACGGGTGAAAGTGCCCACATCTTTAGATCGTCAAACAGTTTGCTGCACGCACTTCGAGGGTTGCACGTCGTCCCGAGCTAAAGCCTCGCACTCTCGAGAATGCCGCCCGAGTGGTCTCGTACCTGCTCTGGCCCCGCACTTTTGCCCTGTCGCAAATAGCAAGTTGCCGGTGATCGCTGCCCACCATCTTTAGATCGACAAAAACAGTTCGCTGCACGCGCTTCTTGCAGGATTGCAACGTCGTCTCGAGCTAAAACACGCGCTCACGAGAACGCCACTGCGTTGGCGGCCACCATTACAAACTCAGCTTTGTCTCCTGCTCGTCTTGGCTTCCTTGCCTTTAGCCGTTCCCCTTTCGTCGGCCACCAATGAAGTTCGGTGTCCGGCAACAGGGAGAGTGGCTTCCAGTAGAGATTCCAGCGACGGGTAATCGAAAGTGGTTCTGGCAAAACTTTCAGCGAAAGTGTCTTCCGGTAATATTTCCACCACAGACTGGAAAACGACGCTGGTTTCTGGTGAAAATGAGTGGAAGTTAACCCGTTTCCACTGAATGTCACTGGAAGTTTTTGCCGAATTTTTCAATAGGGTAGCTTTTTTTGTCTAATATATCCCAACTGACAAAACGTGAATCTTCCTTTCATACGCGATGCAGAGTTTTAAATTGTGCCTCATATTCGGACTAATTACGCATGGCAGTCAATTGTTAATAACCTGCCTGGATTACTGAACAAGTTTATTTTAGACCGCATTGGTATTCACTGTTTAACAGAAAAGGATGTACGCGCGTGTTTTGTTCAGACAAAAGTTTATTGTATAGTGTTTTTATTACCATGCCCTGTAAGTGCAGGGTCACCATACACAGTGAAGCTACCTTGTGGAAGCTATTTGTCTGGTGCCCTCAGCAAAATAGTGCTGAAATAATCAAAGTTCAAGTCGCAGACATTTAAAAAAACACAGAGCGAAACATGTCTCGAGACTCTTTTTATCACTGTACAACCAATGGAATTCCGACAATTGTGGACCAAAACGCCCAAGAAGAGATAAGAGAGCAAGAAGCGTGTATACATAGTAATCAACGACGTGCGCTGCTTTACCTATACCAGAGAATATAGCTGCTTTCAGACGTCCATTGCATCACCTGATCTGGACCACGTGGTGGTGTGCACGTCCAAAAGCAGCAGAAGTGTGGCGTTTTATAGCGAAACGAAACCTCGCGTGCGTAGTGCCGTGTACTAAAGGGGGTATTAACTCGAGCAATTTCGTCCACCTTTTTGCTGTTACGAGCTGTCAGCAAGTGCCGAAGGCGCAGGTTCGAAACATTCACATGACACCCTCATATGCATAATGGACAGAGGCTTATATGTCTCATCACACACAGACATACATTGACAAAAAAAATTGGTGGATTGACGTTCGCAAATACCTTCTACACTGGAGGTTATAAGAGGTAGACGCTCAAGCACTGCTTCATCAAGACCTGCCGTTCTTAGCAACAGATTTTTCGGAAACCCATTCTGGATCGGCCGAAGTGATGAGGGACCCCATCTGCCGGGACGCGGGGTGTGGTATTGATGGATTGAAATGACAAGATATTAAATGAAGAAACCAGAATGCATGCAAACCAACTTTGCAGCCTTGAAGCAGAAAATGATCAGGCCTACTCACTCAGTGCGAGCAAGTTTCGTCTATTTAGCTTCGTTGCTACATCAGTCATTAATAAATAAATCAAGCACCAATAAAATATGTTAGTGCTCAGCTTGAGTGATGGCTTAAGGCTTCAGGGATTCCAAGAAGGCCTTCAGGGACCCCAAAGGGTCCGCGGACTCCCATTTGAAAACCACCCATCTAGACTACCTCGCAGTAACACAAAATGGCGCTGACTGCTTGCAAACTACTCCTTCTCCTGTCTTTGTATCACTATATAAACAGTTCCACTTGGACCTCCGCTACAATCGTTATGCGTCCGCTTGAAGCCCGTCCGCTGTCGAAAAAAATAGTGCGTCGTTTTCTCTGCGATATTTAATTCATTCGATACCGGAGGAAGTGCAGCTCAATGCCGTTTGAGCATGATGACATCGTGACCTAACAGAAAAAAGGTACGTGTATGAATCTGTAGAAAAAAAGGTAATATAACAGGAAGAAATTCTAAGCCAGTGGCATGTATACCTGGCTGGAAGCGATGGGGACTTGCTCCACGTCACGCTCCTGCACCTTGTGAGGAGGCAATCATTCCGTATGCCTTGTTTAATACGCGACTGATCGCGACGACAAGGGTCTGGCGAAAACGCCACTTTTTTAGGATGAATAAATGCAAAAATAAAAGTGTCGTCTCAGTAAGCAGCTCTCATCTATTTAGTTTGTATGTAGCAGTTTGAGTTGGGTAAAATAGATTGGCGGCGGTGGCTTTCCAGTTCCTGTGGCGGCGCGCAAAACAGGAGTTGTACCGAGAACGTAGTCGGTAGGAAACCAGTTGCCGTCTTCTATACATGGATGCGATTTTTGTTTTATTATGACGAATAATTACATTATTAGATAAGCACCACTCGTGCACACGTGACACATCGTCCTAAAAATGTTCACAGTCAGCGAATGACCAGACGCTTAAAGAGTGCCTAAAATCATCAGCGAATAACAACAACTTATAATTTTTGAAGCCCATTTCAATATCATCAATAAAAATCACAAACAAAAGTAGTCCCAAATAAGAAACCTGGAGGACACCGGACGTGGGAGCAAAGAGTACTGAAAAGACGTTCAAAATTCCCAAACTGCTTGTGCGTTTTCTGTTTAAATTTAAAATCGAAACCGTCTATTAAGGAATGAGACACCACCACACATAGAAAGTTTGTGCAGAAGCAGCTTGTGGTTTACCCTGTCGAAAGCTTTTAACATGCCGAAATAAACTGTGTCGACTTGACTACGAGTGAGAACGAATTGCACATAGGAATGAAAAATAAACAAGGGTTAGTTGCCAGAGAAAGCCCTTTCAAGAAGCCATGCTTAAGTGATACTAGGGAGAATAAATAAAAATTTGAAAAAACCTTAGAGAAAAGAACATTGCATAGAAACTGGTCTATGACGCCTCGCAAGTGGGCTCATTTTTCGTCTTCTGCGCATGAGAAAGGAAGTAGCGGTGACGTCAGAACGCCGAGCCCTGATTGGCTGATCGCGGTCCCCTATCTGAGCGTCGTCTGCTCCTTTGCAACAACGTCTGCTCGCAACGTCGTCTGCGTCTGTCTTACCTTTCCTGCGACTTTCGGAAGTGCAGGTCTTTACGAGCGAGCTCGACTTCGCCTTTCAGAGAGGGCAGACGAAATAACTCGAGCGGTTCGTTGTTTTTGTCGAACAACTAGCAGACGCGCATCAAGGAGGGAAGTCAAAGTACTCACTGGCGAGGTGTCCCGAGACGCCGAGGTTTGTTTGCTAAGAACCGAGAGTGAGCGTGTTAGTGTCCGCAAGTTCCCTCCCAAATACTTTTTCCCCCCTTTCGTGTGCGGCAAGACTCCTCATTCTTTAACGGCGTCGGCGGGTTGGCGCAGTTAACGTCGTCTGCTTTACGTCTGCTAGTCAAAGCGATGGCTCCTTTACCTTTCCTGCGTCTGTCGGAGATTCACCGCTTTTTCACCGGCGAGAGTCACCGTTGCCTCGGAAAACAAGGAGATGACAAGAGGAAGAGATTGACCTCTTAATCTAAAATTGAGGTCAGTGATCACAGTATAATACGGGAAGGGTTCACAAGGGTCGCGCGGGCACATTCCATTCAGCACGCCAGCCGGTCGTGGGCAGACGGTCACCGAGTCGGAGTGGCTGCTAGGCCTATCTGCCGAGTTCGCTTGGTCGGTGTCGGTGGAATCGTGGCCGTTGGAGCTTTTCCCGGGTGTTTGTGGATCCAGCGTTCTTGTTCGTCGTGGTCTGGTTCAAGTACTTTTACTTTTTTCTTGCTGCTTGAAGTCGGGACGCGAGAGAAGCGCACGTAGAAAAATAAACGTCCGTTGGTCGTCGCGACCGCGACGCTGTCGGCCATGCTGATTTGATCGTAACAAGTGCGTAGCTTCGGAGCTGTCGTAGGATTTTGTCGTAACCTGCGCAAAACTTACGAAAATTTCGGTTCGTGAATACGAATTTGTTTTTAAGTTTTGTCTTACGCATATTTTTGGCGTAAGATAGTTTCGTGAATCTGGCCTCTGCACTTGCAAAAGTCGCAGGAAAGGTAAGACAGACGCAGACGACGTTGCGAGCAGACGACGTTGCAAAGGAGCAGACGACGCTCAGATAGGGGACCGCGATCAGCCAATCAGGGCTCGGCGTTCTGACGTCACCGCTACCCCCTGCGCGAGAAGCAGACGAACTTGCCCTCCGCATAGTTGTCAACCGCACATGCATTACCGATTTTGTGCACAGGCTCTACGACCGACGTTTTCCAAGAAGACGGGAAGGCACCTAGCCGCAGAGAAAAAGTACGAATGTCTTGAAGAACAGGCGAAGATAATTCGGCACAGCCTTTGACCATGAAACTTGTATCCGGTCAAAGCCCGCCGATAATTTTGGTTTTTGGTTCCTTTTTTCGCCTCCAATATTTCAACCCTATCAACACTCGGGATATTAAAAACATCCCTTACCTCAAAACTATGGTACGAGGAAGTGCCTCGAAAAATATTTGTGGAATATTATTCACGAAAGTGACCTGCAAAAGTATCTACAACTTCATTAGGCAAGGGGACGTATATCCCATTTCCCTTCCCAACGAAGTGTATATGCCGTTCTCTCGGTCCTTTGTCGGCTGTTTAACAAATCGCCAGAAATCGTCTTGTCTCCGTAGCAAACCCTTTTCAACTTGTAGTTGTTGAGCACGTTTATCGTGATTGAATTGTTCTCACGAGCGTTCTGTAAAATTGAAACTTTGTGTACAATAAATTCGCACCTGCCGATTTCAGAAGTTCGTGAAACTGCTCCTCTTGCGCGTTTAATAACGTAATTCCTCGGAAAACTCCTTTCGGGTACTTTAAAACCTAATAATAAGCTCAGATATAAAGATAGCAGTGCCTCTTTCTGACTGTTAAAGTTAAGTGTTCTGTGGTGGTACCAACAAGTTATCATCGAGAACCATCAGCCAATGGTAAGCTTGACAATATGTGTACGAGCCTAGTAGTCACCAGTAATATGAGAACGGGAATAACTCTCTCGAGCACGCATCCTTTAGAGAAAAATAGAGACTCAAGGAAGGTTGGGTGAAAAGCATCAATACAAACAAGCGTATCGCTTTACTGCAGTTCGGATTATCAATACCGTCCGATACCATCAGCACGAACAAGCGTATCGCTTACTGCAGTTAGATAATCAATACCGCTTACTGCAGTTAGCTTATCAATACGACCTACCACAAGTAAATCGTGAAACGTAGATGCTTTGGCGTTCTTAAAGTGCTCGAAAACTTTTACAAAACGAAGGCGTATATTGCGACAACGTTACGACGTAGCTTAGGACATGGACTTCAGAAAATGAGTGCAGAGAAGCAAACGGCGACGGAATAATGCCACGGGGACATCTAATCCATCATAAAAGCGTGGAGGGGAATTGTGACCCTTTCTGTATTTACATATGTGCGTTCAATACTGCGTGGTTGTAAGCCCACAATGCATTCCCGTCTAACGAGCTGCCTCTTTTCTATCACTCCCACGATCCGACAAGTATAATAAACGAAGCTTCGACTCAGACGCAATCGCTTGATTTTCATAACGCAGCACGAAAACACCAATCAATGCATGTACCGGTGCGAACCTGAGACGGAAGCCAGGGAAAATAAACATTCGAAAACCTTGCCGCGAATAACCGGCGTCCGCCTGCGTCTCTAGCAGCAAATGTTGCATTACACATCAAAACAAAAGTTTGTTCGCAAAGCCAGTGACCTTATAAAGAGAAGTTAGAACGATTGGCTGCGGAGTGATACGAACTCTTTTGAAGTCCTCATCAAATGTAAAAAAAAAAATCCGAATTGTGAAAGGGTCGAACATCTAAACGCCGAAAAATGAAAACGCCAAAAAATAAGAACACCGAAAAATAAAAAAAGTGCCGAAATTTCGAAACACCTAAACGCGTGAATGTTTAAAAATCTTATAATGAATTTCTCGGCGATCAGACATATAAATTAGCTGAGTTTACATGCATTTCTGTTGTGTTTGATGTGATCTCTATATTTTCAAACGATACTCAGATATCAATTTCATATCATGCACAACGCATTGTAGTGCTACGAGGCTATTACCGCGTAGTACAGCAAAGCACTGCAGATCAAGCAGATGTAAAGTTACGTGTATATGGTCTCTAGTGCACATAAGCCAGTCAAAAAATCTGGTTGGCTTGAAAATTAAGCAGAGCTGCGGAATGTATTCATACGATTGGTGGAGCAGTGCGCAACATTAGTATTTTAATACGAAAGCCTTAACTGTCCCATGGAGCAAAGTCGGCTTTACCTGATGTCTGTAGCAGTGACAAACGACACCTAAATACCCATTGGCTGAGCGAAACGGGCACTAAAACCCATTGTCTAGAAAACAGACGCGCCTCAGAAAAAAGAACAAAAAAAAAAAACACGCAAACAAGAGTACAACAAAGCAGACACCCCGTCGAAGCAACCCGGCGGGGCCTCTCAAGGTGAAAGCGGACAGCCTCAGAAATAAAACACAAAGAAAAACACAGCTACTCATATGCTTCGTCACGGAAGCCGTAGTGAAGCCGGCGAGGTTCGCCGCGCCTGCGCAGTGGGGGAGCGTGATATGTCACCGCTGGAGCGGCGCGTGAAAAATGAGGACGTGCCGCGCTGCTTGTACGAATGCGCTGCATGTAGGAATGCCTCCAAATTCCTACACGTAAGCAGTCTTAAGTGTCTTCGTTTAATTTTTAATGCGAAAGCGTAAACTTTCTCATGTAAAGAATCGGTGAAGCGGCGAAAACGGTAACTAAATTCTTATGCGCTGGTCGTTGTCAGTAGAAGCGAAACAGCACGTAAATTGCCATTGGCTGGGCGTCGTCTGTAGCAACGAAACGGTACCTAAATTTCTATTGTTTGCAAAAAAATTATAAAAAAAAGCATTCCGCAGCCAATTTTCTTTTTTGTACATTTCGGTTTGGGTAGGAACCGAACCCGGCCTCAGGGTGCGAGAAGAGCACGCTTCCTGACGCCGAACGGCTCCACGGTTCAGGCTGCCTAACGCTGTGCCCAGTGCCGCAGAAATAAGCTGGCTTCAGTGTAACGACAAATACCCATCTTGAGGCTGAAAATCACGGTTATGAGTTATTTGATGCCTTATCATCAATTACAAGAAAACGCATTTAAGCCCTCCGCGAATTCTTAAACAGTTCGCGACAGAGCAAAGCAATGTTACCTGAGCTTCCTAAGACCGAATCTAATACTGAGGAAGTCGCACTTTCGAATCACGGCGATCGGCAGTTGCGTCTGCTCTGAACAAGCACCAAGATGGCGACGCCGAAAACAATATTGGGGAACAGAGTGCCGTTACTCTAAGCGTAGCTCATTTAGTGGCGCTAGCTGTGCCTAGTTTGGGCGTCATGCTCGCATTTCACACACGAGCAATCCGAAATGTCTCCTGCCAATGCTTTTTTGGTGATTTACGAACGGAAATGTCGAGGCCGCAGTTGTATGGGCCCGGTAAAAAAGCAAAACTTAGCTCCGATTATGTGTCCGTGTACGTGATTGACAAGCAAAATAAAGGGGCACGGAAACTATTGAGGCTTGTGAAAAACGAAGCGAGTACGTCGCCGGACTGACAGCGAATAATGTTCCCAAAATTGTTTTGAATACAATGCCTACCAAAGTCACAACCAGGTTCTCCACGCGCGAGAAGAAACAGTTACGGTTCTCCAAGCGCGAGTAGAGATAAAGGCTCATGCGCAATGCTGATGTGAAACTGCCGTCAAAATTCTAAAGACATGTCACAGCAGGCGTAGCAGCGTCATCAAGGCAGCTCGTATGCCAAGCAACCAAGCCTTGCACGGCGCTGTCCGGCTTGTGAGACGAAACAGAAACGCGAACTGCCCATGCGAGCCGTCTACTGCATCGGAGATCAACATCGAAGGCGAGTTCAGGACTACCCTATGGATGAACAGAAATTCCTGAGTTGCGACTGATCACGTGGAATTCGACTCCTATTAGTTCGTATGTTTTACGAACTATAAGCTGAAGAATTTGAACGACACTACAATATGTTTGATGGATGAACTTTATGCGAGTAATTGCACACAAACTATCAGTTTTAGAACTAATTAACAATATATTCCTCTCGAACGTAACAGAACAAGACAAATATGTATTTTGGTTCCTCACGTGACTACGGATGGTTAATATTGAACGTCATATTTTGGAATTTCCAATCTTTGGGGATGCATAGTTCAACCAAATTAATTTTCGTATCTTTCTTTTTCTTCGGCAGATTGATTTTTGGACGCTTTTAATTTCGAGGCATTTTAATTTTTTGGTGTTTTGATTTACGGCTTTTTTATATTTCGGCATTTTAATTTGCGGCATTTTGAATGCCTCTCACATTTTTTAGATTAAATTTCTGTTGTTTTTTTTTTGTTACCGATTATCACTGCTCGTGGCCCGGGTTCCAGACAAGATCACGGATTCTTTCTTAGCCTCCAAATGTCACATGCGTCTATGTGAGGATCCAGCTCGCCACTCCAAGGATGGCTTGAACAGTTTCTTTGGCAGACTGAAACTCATTCCGCGCCCAGTTTTTGTTGGAACCAGGAAATAGAACGGCTCCATATTTGTTAGATATATCAATACAGAAAAATATTCGCCCTCTCGCACGAAAACTAGCTTATTACGTATGCAAAAAGCTACATACATATAGCTTCCCTGACTGGGCACACCGGAAATAGGAAGGCGACCGCCTTTTGCTGTTCTCCAAGCATAGATTACATTTGAGAGTCGATCTGATGTACTCGATCACCAGTCGAATACTCGGAGCGTGAGGCTGTAACTATCAGTGGACCGCTTGCTGAACGTAGGGGTCCAATCAGCCCATACAAGAGGCCGGAGCTTTCGTTACGCCGCAAAGCGCTAGAAGTAGTCGATATCGGTTCAGGAAATGCCGGTATTTGAGCGTGAGTGCTGGTGCCGACTAAAAAGTAATTTCCGTCGGACCGTCTACGTTCTTCTCTTTCCTGACTTATTTGTGAACAATGCTGAGGCAAGAAAACAATAAACACGAAAATAAGGAATCCAACTCTCTTGGAGGAAGTGGCGGCGCCCCTTTCGGAGAGCTAGGAAACTCGAGGAAAAAAAAGATGTAAGAGAGGGGGGGGGGGGGCGGGATTAGCCACGATGGGTACAAATGCGATGCCTTTGGAGCTGCATCTAGGTCACTGCAGCGCAGGGCTGGGCAATACGGCGATACAGGTGTATCACGAGAGTATTTCAAAGATACATTTGAGTTTATGTATCTTTGTATTGGATAACTATTTGAGTAACTTTATTTCTGTATTGAGATACATTTGAAAGTTGTATTTTAATTTTAGTAGAGAAGTACATTTACCATGTATAGGAAGTGTTGCAATACTCTGCGAGGCTTAGGTATCCCGTTATTCCTGTTGTATAAAATCAGCAGTAGGATGTTTAGGATAAACTGCAAACAACCTTTTTGGTTAACCTAACGCATACTTCTAAAAACTATGGTGGGAGGGGGGGGTAGTAATCTAAGTATGTAAAAACAAAAACACAAAAAGAGTGCTTCAAAAAAGATTACTTTCGTCGAATAGCAGAAGGTGTTCCTCCAGAAAGACTTTAATACTTTTCACTTTAGCGTAGCAAATATGGTAAAGAAGCGAGTGGAAAAGAGAGAACTACAAAACATGGACAGTAAAGAACTTGTGAGACCTGCTTTTCCTTTTATGTTGCAACAGGTTTTGTGCAGACTGGAATGCCTTACTGACTCTAGACAGGTTTGGCTCTTTGTGCCAAATCTTCCGCATCCTGGGGACTCAGAAATACTTAGACGACAGTTTGAGACGCACCCTCACAACAAAACGGGGTTCATTTCAGGCTGACGCTTTTTGTTAAGAATGTCTTGCAGATGTTGGTTCCATTACAAATGTGGGTCACTGGGAATGATATTCTTTTAACGGCATTCGTGGTGCTCACAGGCATGCAGGCTCTGGGGATGGCCGCTGTGATTAGATGAAGAGTCCGAGGAAGAAGGGATGCATAAAGTGGTGCAAGGAGAGGAACAAAATACCTGGTAATTACATTCGCCACGAACTGAACCCTCCTCGCCCTCCGCCATTTGTGAAGGAATGCATTTCTGTATATGCATCTACCTACCTGTGTTCCGGAATACATGTCCGCCTATTTCGCAGAAATATCTCAAAAATAACCCTTTACCTAAAAAAAATGATCTTAGCATTTTTATATTGGCCTTAAAATAGAAGTATCGCAATATTTGTATTCAAGAACAGCTTCTGCACTATTTCTGCACAAACCTGCTATTGCTCATTGGAGCTAACGATATCTAGTGTTCTTGCACGAAGCAATATTTGCGCACAATCATGCCACGCCCCCAGAGATTCAAACAGAAAAAAAACCTCAAACCGGAAATCTTAAAAAGAAAAACGTATGGATTGGCTGAATGCTTCGGGAATATCTTTTTTTCAGAAAGTGTGAAACAGCCAGAAAGAAATCATGGCAGTCTAGAGAAAAGTTCGGATTCCCTATTACTAGAATTTCAGTAAAAAAGAAAAAAATATCATCAGATACGCATGTTCCAGAAAAAACATCTGCAATTGCGTACGGTATTTTATAATATTTATTGTGAATGCACAATAAAAATATCAGCCTATAACTGTTCCCTAACAAACATGAAACAGGTCTTTATAATCTTGAAATATAATTCAGTTACTGCAATATTATCACACTGGGAAACTAGCACAATCGACTGTTTATCTTTTGTATTAGGTTGGTGCGATCCAACGGCAATTTGCGAACTAACCACTCCAGATCTTAACTAAAACTGACCCAAATTGTCAAAAGGAAAAAAGCACAGCTAAAAAAAAAGCAGAAATGTTTTACAGCGGAGCTGTTAAAGGCTAGTTTCCCATGTATCGTGTCCGTGGGAAAGCAAATCTCGACACAAACCTCTGGACAGCTACCGCCATCTACTAACAACAGCGGCAACCAGACAACCGGCTTGTCGGTTGTCTGGTTGCCGTCGTTGCTTATAGATGCCGACTAGCCTTTCAAGCCTTTCCACTCTGGACTTGCCGACTTGCGGCCGGCCATTACTTCACTCCCACCATGGTAAAGCTTCGCTGGTCATCCTTCTTCACCAGAGTGAAAAGGCTGAAATTAATTTTTTAATTCTTTTTAGCAATGTTAGAACGTTAAGTTCAGTTTTGGAAAATTTGAGGTGAATAATATTTCTACTGCAAACTTTAAAAAAAAAAGACACCAGAGAATGAAGGCGTTTTTATTGAGACGCTACTCAAAGTATCAACACACAGACTAAAAAAAAACACAACCACACGAACACATATCTTTTTTTTTTTTTTGTACCTTCCAAGAATTGTTGCGCAGGCTGGTCAGAAGGGAATGGTCGTTATTGAAATTATTGTGGAGATCACCGAGCGCGTATCGGCACTCGTTCTTAGCTTGGTCTCGGGAACCTCCGAAACAATCTAATTAGTTAATACAAAAAAACGCGCAATAGAACCTTTTTGAACTCCCCCAAACCAACGTTATTAGAACAACTCAGTTCTGGAACTCCGCGCCGAAGGGGGGTCCCTTGGCGTGGCGCCTGTTAGAGGGCGCGCTGCTCCGCATTAATACTCGCTATCATCATCATTGACGGCGCGGTTCTGGCCTTTCTTACGGATAACAGCAGCAGACAACTTTCAAATTGTTTCTGCTGCTGTTGGTAGTCTCATTTCTACTTTTTACTGGCGAAAGGACAAAAACTAACCCAAAACCATGCTGAACCTCGTACCTCAAAAGCAGCCGCGGAGCAGTAGCAGACGAAAACGCGTGGATTAATTCGCCGGCAGCGCCACCTAGCCGCAAAAAAATCGGACACGGTTTTGGACCCCCTCCAATGTACAGCGTCTATGGGAAGTTCCATAACTGAGTTGATCTAGTAACGGTGCCCCAAACAACATTGGCGGCCGCCATTTTTTTGTTTTGACCTGAAGCATGTGAGTGAATCCGAGTCCTCTCCGATCGATAACGCAGCTCTCGTTTTTACTACAAGTTTGACCGAGTGCGCTCCTATCGTTGACGCAGCTCTCGGGTTCAATATATGCTCAGTGTACAGTACATTACTCGCCCAAGCAATGACGGACGCCAATTATTGGCCCAGCTGGTGCTCGATGGCGCGCACTTCTGAAGAAAAGTCTATAGACCAATTTAAAAGAAAAAGCAAGCCTGGCAACCAAAATGAAAGCTAGATTTGTTGGCTAAACTGGGCAGCGGATGACATTTAGGAGGATGTTCCCGGTTCGTTTACGTCGCCTCCGTTTGAGTTTCGTCGTGTGCTGGCGAGGTCGTGGGTGAAATACAGCTCCCGGTAATTCATGACGTGCTTTTAAATTCTTGCTTTTACGGCTAGGAGTAAAAAAAAGAGCGACTGAGTGGTAAGATGCATTTATTAAGAGCTGGAGTGGAGTAGATCCTCGAATGTTGTTTGCACAGGCTCAAAAATGCAATGAACAAACATTTATTTTTGCGAAAGATAAGTAAATGTTTGTTTTAGGTATTTATTTATTTATTTATTCTAAAGACCTTTTCAGGCATTACATAGGGGGGGGGGGGGCAATTATATATAGAGGTAGTGCACTTAGTGACAAAGAGATGACGTGGGCGCAACATGGAATAACAGAAAAAACAAATAAGTGCTTACAGAAAACTGAGTAAGCAAAAATTACGTACACTGTTATCCATTGGTTAGGGCGTTAGTAAACATCTGGGCTGAGGTGATCGACACAGTATCACTGGGTAGGCTATTCCAATCGGAGACAGCGAGGAGGAGAGGGAGTTTTTGAATAGGTTGATGCGAGCAAAAATGGGGCGTACTTTGAAGAGGTGATCTACTCGGGATGAAGACATGATGAGGAGGATGGATGGATGAATCTCTGAAGCCGATGAACCATGGTATAGCTTGTGGAAGAAGGACATACGGGAAATATATCTACGACAATGAAGTGGCGAAAGGTTGATGGAATGTTTTATGTTAGTCACATCTTGAATATTGGGAGTCATCCTCAGCTATGAACCTGGTGGCTTTATTTTGAAGTGACTCAATAATATTGGAGAGATACATCTGATGAGGGTGCCAAATATTGGACGCGTACTCCAACTGCGATCTTACGAGAGATGTATACGCAAGAAGTTTAGTTGCTTTATTAGCCTGGAACTATGAACGTTTAAGAAATCCTAGAGTTTTAGACGCTTTGCTGATGATATGCTCAGTATGAAGGTTCCATGATAAGTTAACTGAAAGGTGAACGCCGAGATATTTGATTGATGTGACATTTTTAATATGGTTTCTCCAATTGCGTACGCGTGGAGATCAACATTTAATTTGGTGGTGAATAAAAGAGTCTTCGTTTTCGTATTGTTGATTTGCATCAACCAAGTGACACACCATTGGCTGATTATTTCAGAGTCGCGCTGAAGTATGCACACAAATAGAGGAGTAGATATGGGGCGATAAATGACGCAATCATCCATGAAAAGGCGTATGGTGGACTGAATGTTAGCGGGAAGGTCATTTATATGAAGAAGGAACAATACTGGTCCAAGAACCGAACCTTGTGGGACGCCAGACTTTACCGGTGTGGGAGAGGACGCATGTTTTTTAATCACGACAGATTGAGACCGATTTGATAAAAAGCTCGCGATCCATTCAATGACTGATCCGTTTATATTAATATTACCTAATTTATATATCAATCTGTTGTGGGGGACCCGGTCAAAGCTTTCGCGAAATCAATAAACACAGCATCAACGGGATGTGAGGAATAAACAGAAACATGAAGGTCATGAATTATTTCAAACAGCTGGGTTTCACAAGAATGCTCGCGTTGGAAGCCATGCTGGTTCGGAAGAAGATAAGGTTGTTACTGGAGAAATGAGTCATAATCTAAGATGAAAGTATATGTTCCATGAGTTTGCATGCCACGCAGGTTAGCGAAACAGGCCTGTAGTTGTTGAAAGAATTCTTATCGCCAGAGCTTGAAAATGGGTATGACGTGGACAAGTTTCCAGTCGTCAGGTATTTCGCCAAAAGAGAGAGATTGTTGAAACAACCTACCCAGTAGAACCCCAGATACGTGTTTGGTTAATTTCAAGAGTTTGGTTGATGTTCCATCAGGGCCCGGGATGGAGTTAGCGTTCAAACGATCAATGGTACCCTCGATCCCATGACTGGTGATACAATGTCCTGCATAATTCATTCAGCATAATATCGTAAAGTGACTGGCTGAGGAAGTCATCCTCCTCAGTGAAAACACGGCTAAAAAAGGTGTTAAACCCAGCAGCCCATTGGCGTGGGCCCAACAAAGACCCGTCATCACAAGAAACGCTTGGAAATTCTGGTGAATGTTTAGGATTAATTACTTTCCAAATATTTGTTTGCATTAGTTCTTAGCACATTCGAGACATCCTCGTCATAAAATACTTGTTTGGCGCTTTTTATTTCTTTTTTACCATACAGCTACGAGCTGAAAGGCTTGCCATTGCGTCATTTTGTAATTCAGGGTCCATTTTCAATTAATCGATAGCTCATGTAGAACACCGCGCAGAGTAATCTGCTATCATGTGACGTCTGGGTCACCATTGTTCTCGCTGCGCTCGAAAGTCCTGGCTGCCAACTTTCCTTAGCAGGGTTGCAGAGCAACGCAGGCAGGTAGGTTCCATGTCTATGAAGCAGTTGTATCGGAAGCAGTCTCCTTTCCCACTTGCTTAAACGGGGCAAGACGTACCACCCGCGTAGGATGGTGGCTTAAAAGCAAAACCTGATTACACTGCAGATCTCACTGAGCTGATTGTAAGTTCTGATCATATTCAATATTCGCACACTCCCACACACAAGCGTACATAGCTCAAACTCCATTGCGCGTAATTAGTGGTCATGTTTTCGTTTAGTATGCCGTATTTAAGCCGAGTACTTTCCCCAAGCTTGTGAAACGTAGTTGTTAAAACGACCGATTCTCAGAAAACAATGGTTACATATATTAACTACAAAATAATGTGATACCGTTACTTAGAATTGTATTTAGAAATTTGGAGGCATATCTAATTAGCGGTTTAAATAGGCCAGACGAACACGCGAGGCCATGGTTTTAACTACGTTCCGCACCTTTGAACGTAACTTTACACACAAATAAAATCGTGCCCCAATTCCTGTAGTCGAACGGGCAGTCGTCACCGGGATCGTGGCTGGCTTTTAAAGCGGACATCAGGACAGAACGAGACAAATAGTTTCATCACTTATTCGTGCAACCAAAGCGCTCTCCGTTTGACTTTACAGAACAAAACTCAGAAGTACTGTGGTGAGTACTGCAACGTGGAATTTAGGAGCCTGCCCAGACTAGAGTGAGCGGCGCCCTAGCCTTCAAGATGGTGTCGGGTGATAGCCGACTTTTAAGACGCTCGTCACAAGTAATCAAAGTACATGTCATCGATCATGTTTTGAAGTAATTTTGTAATCATTCGAATGCATTTATCAGGAAGTTAGGAAGGTAGGTTTATTAGATAGGTTTATTAGGAAGTGACTTTTCCCTTTCCATTTCTAATGACACCCTTTTGTTCGCACGAGTTTCCAACCCGAGGAATACTCAAACCGAGTGTACGAGAGGAAGATGGTTTTTCAAAATCGGTGGATTAGAAAGATATGTAATTTATAAATCGGTCGTCCTAAATTAAGAATAGACGGTTGGAAATACGTGTTCTCAAACCAGCAGAAAATAGTATTGTTCTGAATATATGAAGTTGTCTGAGAAGTAACGTCTAAGTTTTCAAGCAACGTTCAATTACTTTAATTCAAATGTGATGACGTAACCTAAATGAATAGGTTTTAAAACAGGACTAATTGTAATTGGAGGCGATTATTTTCCCGAGTAACGTGTACACGACTGGACGAGAGTTGTTGTTCCATGCGATAGATTGCGGTCAAAAAAGTTAGGGCGCAAACGAGGTGGTGAAGGTTTAACATAATTATAGACAAACCCCGATACTAGGGAACAAACGGAGGACAACACAAACACACGGAGCCTCAAAATGTCTCACTTAAGACTCCATGTGTTTGTGTTATCCTCCGTCTTTCCTGTCTCGGTGGTTTGTCTATAAGGTTGCAGTCTTTGTTTTTTATAGGGTGTATTACGGGGTCCAGGTTGCGATTTCCTCGCGCGATTGCTAGCTTGAATGAACCCTGTTGCAGCGTTAGGCTTTGCAACATGCTGCGAGCTCGACACAGCTCGCGGGGCGGAAGCGACAGCTGCCAAGTTTCTCTTACCTTTCTTTAGCTCACAGACGGCCGACGTGCGGTCATTAAAAATATTGAAAAGGATCATCTTCGTCGCCTGTATAGTCAATCAAAGGAGAATAACGGGCAAGTGAAGTTCGTCCATTTTTTCGCCTCCAGCGTGAGCTTCCTGAGTTCAATAAGGTCTCGGCGTCTCGTGAGCCTCGACTG
>JAZHYW010020507.1:0-10741 GCA_037355805.1 Ixodes ricinus
GAATAATCAGCGTGGAGGTTCGACGCGTAGAACATTCGGGCCTAGAATAAACAACAATGTTCTCGAATTCACCAGAACATAAACTGAAAGCATAAATAAAATTCGCGGAACTCCCAGGATCGAACCCTGGGCCTCGCACTGAAAGTCAAGCGCGGTAACCACTCGGCCACGCACGCACTTGCTCGCTGACGCGCGTGGCAGTATATACTTTATGGATGTTAGTATACCTTAAAAGGATTGCTTTCTGAACTGTAGCGCCGCCTCAAAATTCTTTTATGCAGCAAAGGGACTACTCTGTAAGGGTGAGAGTAAGCGAATAAATCGGGCCACACGTGCTCAGGGAGTTTCAATTGTTTTATGAGTGAGTGTTTTACGATATGAAATGCATTGAGCACCGACATTTAATAAACAGTGTTTTAAAGGATGGTCAAAGAATTAACTTCACCACTCCAGCTCCCCCCACCTCCCCCCTCCAAAAAAATAAAAGAGAAAAAAGTTAGCGCCACATTACGTTGCGAGGCTAATTTTATTTCAACGAAATTTTATGTAATTTTATATTTTATTTTATTTTGAGTTAAGTGCAGTTAAATAGAAGCATATGATTCGAAATTTCTCCTCTCAAAATGTTTCTCGCGACCTAACTATCGCGCTTGTTACTCTGGCGAGGAAGATATTTTTGGACCAAAGGGGCATGACCAAGGCATGCGTGTTTCATCAGGACATTTAAAAGTGTGTTTTTATTTCTGTGTTCAGTTTTCCTATTGAACGTCCATCGGTTCCAGTTGGAGAACAAGATCAACATGCTGCGGCAAGCGGCCTCCCGTTCCCTGGAAGACAACGTGCCCGACGGCAGCGACGTGGGCATCATCACGCTTCAGCGACAACGCCACCGTGGTCGCCCGCATGAGGGCGCTGAGCGCCGCCACTCGCCAAGCGCTCAAGAACGCTGTGCCCAGCATAGCGAGGGGAAGCACCGCCATTGGAAGGCCCTCATGACGTCCGTGCAGGTGCGTGTGTGAGGGGTGTCTCTTGTAACGTACAGCCACTAACTGCTGAAAGAGGCCACGAAGTTATTTGCCAACCTCTCCCCCTTAGCTTTCCTCCTCAACTTTAAAGCGAAATGAAAAAACAAAACACAAAAAACATCACGCGTTAGTGATCTAGTATTTTACCGAATGCGAGGACTCCAAGCTTCCACCGTTTGTTAAAGGGAAACCGAAAGCGGTTCTGTATTTGAGAAAAAAAAATCACTTAAATCGTCTTCATTTGGCCTCCAGAACACGAGATATCGATCATTATTTTTCAAATTGGTGCACGGAGGCTGCAAAAACTAATGTTTAAGGTACTGTTGAAGCCCCTCCTTCCCGGAGCGTGACGTCATAGAGTTTTCGAAGTCTCCGCTCTCGCGCATCTTCAACACCTATCAAAGCTATGTGCGCGCACTGGTCGGAGGGTCGTGTTTTCTCGCGTTTAGGGGCATACTTAAGGCAAAACGGACATGATATTCAAGTTCACAGGATATATACACTCTGGAATTCACCTATTACGCGGAGCGAGGCTCGCCTAGGGACGCGTCTGCTTTCTCACTCTGGGTAGTCCACGTGCTACGTCCATGCGATTATGTTTAAATTTTCCATAGTGCATAGAAGCTTGGCATTGCACGTGCTTGCACCAGCAGAGGAAGTTGAAGTACCCTCACTCTGGGTTGTGAAACATTCCACCAGGTGGCGACACCCAAACTTATTGCCGCGAATAGCTCGTTTTATTTCAAGAACCTCTTTAGCTTCCCTTTAAGCACGCCGTGAAACTATCGTTCGCAAATGATGATAAGGGCAGTGCATTCATTGTCCACGAACGCGAATCCGAATATTTGTTGACGGAATGATTGCAGACGAGCGCAAGCATCCGAGGGACGCAGTGCTCGTGTCCCATGCGTGAGCTGGGGTCGGCTGAGGTGCTTGGATGGGTACCGCGGATGTATCGCAGTGAAAACGTGGAGATAATTGGAAAGGAAGGAGTCACGAAATAGCCCGCTATCTTTTCAAATTTTCATACCGAAAAGCGGGCTTTCCACTGTCCACCTTTTTCCCCTGGCCAACAAAAGAATATGCGATTGGTAAAATCCCAATCTAAGGGAATTTATTTCGGCCCAAAATTTATTTCATTGCCCCTTTAAGAAACGCAGGAGGTGTCGAGTCACAGATATCTTATTACCACGTTACTGCCAATGAGGCTTCGTAACAAGCCGATAAGAGTGCTGGAGGACGAACTCTGAAGCATGAAACACGAGCCTAATATGCAATGCCATCTGCCATTCGCTCTTTATTTGTCGCCTTTTTGCCAGCCTGTCGTTCACTCTTCGTAATGTCATTTGGATGGTCACGGAGCAACCTGGAGCGGAAACTGAAGCTGCGGAGCCTGTGTTCAATCCTGACCTCAGCCGGTTTTGTTTCGAATAAGCATTGTGCCAGTCCGCGTTCGCGTAAATTTTCACTGTCTGACGCACGTTAAAGACCCCAAATTAGCGGTCGTACAACGCGCGACACGTGTCTCATCTACGGCAGAGACACCAGACTATGGTGGCTGGAACACGCATTCGGCTGATGTGTTTAGAGTCTTATATACACCGCCCAGGCATCAAACGGGGTCCGGAAGTGGCAGCAAATGACGTCACAGGAGCCAGAGAGAGAATGCTGGATGTCGCGATCCTGGCGTTTGATCCTAAGGGTGCCAACAACAAAACAAAAGTATTAGAAAACGCGAGTGTCGCCGTTTTTGTGGAGTCTAAAGTCCCGACTGTCGAATATTCCGTGGCACTGTCAAGCTGTGGAGTGACCTGGAGTATAACAGGCGTCTGCCGCATTCACCTCCGCCACTACGGCCGGCAACTGCGTGACACTTCTATAACTTCATCAAACAAAATTACACTCTAAACAAGAAACCAGCAAGCAACATTGGTGGTCATCAGTTTTTTGGGCGAAAAGCTTGTGATTGGATCCGAGTCCTGTCCGAACGCTGATGGAGTACTCGTTTCCGATTCGAACCGAGCCGAGCCGAGTTGACGCCGAATGCTGACTCAGCCCTCTTGTCCAATACGTGCTCAGAGTAGGTGCCCTCAGAGTAGGTACTAGCTACTGCACGGCGCGCAGCCTTTAAAAAGGGTCTACTGAAGGACTACGTAAGAAGACGCGCTAAATGCTCCATTCAGAAACGTGTACCTGGCACTATAATAACCAGACGGTCTTTAAGTGATACTATAGAGTGTATACTCACTGGACGCCATTTTTGAGGACGATGTTTAGAGCGCATGCCCAGAGCGAGCTCACATCAAGTAGGCTGCTAAGACCGGTAATCTTGATGGAGCGGAGTGCTCATTGCAAAAAAAAAAACTGCCGAAGCTTGCTGTCAGCACGCGCTTAGCAGTCGCGCACACAACTATATGGCTGCCAGCGAATAGTCCTCTATAAGGAGATCGAACGCCTTTTCAGCCGCGTTCTCAAAGGATGAACAGCGCTGTCCCCTTTGCCGGTGTCGGAGTGTTGCTTTGAGAGCGCTGGATTTCAGGCGTCGCTGGTTACGACACGTCATGTTGTGCGAATGACTGACAACGGAGGGCGTCATGGTTTCACCCTTACAGATATCAGGCGCGTTTTGATGTTGTAAGCGTTACTGTCACGACAGGGTTCTATCGGAAGAGAACATTGTAAGTACGACCGGGGACGTATATGGGGTCGCAAAACCTACGCTTACTCCGTTATCCTTTTCTTCGGATTCGCTCCAGCAGCATTCATTGCGGCGATTATCGGCCACCAACGGGTCTACGTTTCCGATCGCTGGCTCGTCTTTAGTTCGAATTAAGGCTGGTGCGTATGTATAACAATCGTGACCAGCCATCGTCCTTTATGTTCCCGGTGACTTTGGCTGGCTAAGTTGATCACGACATAACTCGGAGCAAGCTAGAACACACCGCCTCCGCGCATAGGAAGGCATAAGGCGAAAGTTCATCAAAATGGCGTCCGGCGAGACTCCCAGCCAGAGCCGCCCTATGCCTTACTTCGTTTTCTGAATATTCACACGAGAAACGCGGACCCCAGGAACTGGAGCGCAACGGAGAAACGGCCGAGAATGCGGCCCTGCTGCTCATGACGGACGGCGAGGAGAACGAGCCGCCTTACATCATCGACGTGCTGCCCTCGCTGCTCCAGAAGCGCGTGCGCGTCTTCTCCGTGCCCGTGGGCAAGGAGGCCGACGACGGGCTCAGGGTCCTCTCGGAGCGCACCGGGGAGAACGTCTACCCGATCACCAACACCACCAAGCTGGCCGACAGGCTGGCCGAGATGTTCGCCGCCGTCATCACCACTCAGCAGGAGAAGAGCGAGCGTCGGGAGACGGTGAGGCTCGGACTCGGCCGACTACCGTAGAATCCCGAATCAACATCATCATCACCATCATCATATTTCTTAGCAGTCATCACGACGTGAACACGATAATAAAAAGCCCGCCCATAGTGGAACGATAAGAGAAAAAAAAATTAAGGGGTGAGCGATCTTTTGGGAGTGAGCGTATTCTCGGGATTTTACGGCATACAAACACAGAGATTGCAAACTACTTCGAAAAATATTTAAAATATAGTACTAATTACTTTCCTGAAAACTGAAAAATGTGCTTTAATTTCATTACAAATTACCACAGACGAAAAGTAATGACATTACATTACAAGTATATTCCGAAAGTAATGAAATTACTTTGACATTACTTTTCAATACCTTGAGGCAGTAATTCGTGCTCATTTTGTTTAGAGCACATGTACCAGAACAGATATCTTCATGTTTACACCGCAAGAGCCTTAAGCCAAGGTCACGATGCTCATACACCATACAAAAGACAGCCTGCAAACACGAGTCACCGCAATATCCCTGGTTCGAAAGCCCCGTGCTAAGTTTTTTCTCCGTGAACTCATTGCCATGCGGCACTCGAAGCACGGATCTCGTGTAGACTCACGCTGGAATCTGTATGCCGACTTTCTTTTGTCTGATGTATAACCAGCGTGACCCCGGCTTTAGGCGCGTCACAGTTAACCATACTGATCAATCGTTTCGCTGGCGCACACGGCTGAAGTGTTAAACATAACGAATAGCTTCTTATCTTGATGTCACTTAAAGACTGCCGATTCACCACTTTCACAGTTCAATTAGTGAAGGTCCTTCGTTAAAGGGTGATATGTATCCATCTTCCTGATTTTGAAGAGGGTATTGTCCGTGTCAGTAAGTTAAGTCGGGTCACGGCAGCTCGTTCATTCAACGAATTTGGCCTGAAAAACATTTTCCTTCCGACTCGAACGCAATCTAATATTATTCTCCCATGATCACTAGTTGACGCATTCCCGGCCATTTCTTTCGAGGAGTATTTTTTCGAAAGAAACGAAGAGCCGAAGTTATTGCACGTTGTCACGCGAGGGTGCTGGATGTTTGCTAGGCAGGAGCATGGCCAGTTGAGGAAAGGGATGGCGCAAGCTTCCCTAAAACTTGTACTTTCCCAACAAACGGGTAGCGATATCGCTCGTTTGTTTATTCCCGAATACACTTCCCAGGGAAAGGCATCGAGGCATACCGCGAGCGGCACCTGCTTTACTCGATTCCCGTATTTTCCGACTTCAAAAAGCACCTTTACTTAACAAGGCCAAGGATACGCACGAAACGTTCTGAGGCCTTGTCAAGGCATTTGGGGTTCACTATATATTTCGGTCGTTTGTTGTTCACGATGATCGAAGCTCACGGTTTTACCTTGCTTGACGAAAGAGCAAGAAGGATGGGAATCTGCCCGTCCTGTCCTCTCAGGTTTAAAATTGTATTTACTTTACTGGTGATGTGCCCTTGGCCTTGTAATATATAAGCCGTTCACCCCTAAACTGAGAGTGCAATGAAAGCTACGTGCTCCTTGGAACAATCACACGTCTATATTTCGCCACGTAATCACGCTCTCGTTAATACCCACGCGCAGTGAAGGGGTCGGGATGGGTCGGGTGACGAAAGGAAGGTGGCTGACTGGTTCCGGTGAGCTCGTAGCTCCCACTGCAGCTTAGTGACGAACGAAGTGTAGTTTCGTCGTGCTGATGTGACGCTGTGGATCTGTCTTGCTTGGAGTTCGTTAGCCGTGGCCTTACAGCTATGTCCTGACACGAAAGCTTGTCTCCGACTTCTCCGCCTTTCCAGTCAGCCTTTGTGCGTCTGTCGTGTTCTTTGTACGAGGCTTTGCACTCAGATGGCCGTCGTTTATTTACTCTGATATCTCTTTCAGAAAATGTCACCATGCAAAATAATTTTGCTCTTTTTTCCTAAAGCTCAGATTTGGGGCAAAGTAATTTACAAAAGTAACGAAGTAACATTCTTGAAATTACTGCCTGTAATTCATTACATTACTAAGTTACAAGCCTAGAAAGGTAATTATCATTACAACGTGAAGTAATTTAATGACCGTAATTTCATCACAGTATTGTCAAAACTGCCATCTCTGAATAGATTCACTGAATGCCGTCAGAGTACCGAAGCTTACGATTTTACGGCAAGAGTCGTTTCCGTGGTTTCTCGACGGACCGATGGGGTTGTTTCGTGTAGGTCGTTGGTGGGAAATGTAATTGATACATTTAGTGGGAAAGTTTCCGCTAAATTTTACACTGTGACGTCGCAGTGTCGCTTGACACGGTGACGTAATATTGTGATGTCACGGCACGCCATACCATTACGTCACGCGGCATCATGACGTGACGTTACGTCATGGTTAGAGTTACGTGGGATTAGTCTGTACGCAACAGTGTGTACAGCTGAGTCTGCAGCGCCTAGGCTGTCGACGCAGTATTTTTGTAGGACACGAGCAAGGAGCCGGAAACTTTTGATGTCGGAACTGCGCCGCGGTTCTGAAATGCGGCTACAGTATGGCGGCCTAGTGCCAATCGAATCGGAATAAGGCAGGAAAGCTTACAACAAAGACAGTTCGCGTGCGAGCTGGCCCTGCTGCAGGGGATTATATCACCTTAATCCAATCTTCGCTTCTCAAGGATTAGAGTACGGTCCACTTGATGTCGAAAGCCCTAGTAGAAACCGACACACCTATCATTATCTCTCAAGCGGTAATTGCTTAACTGTATTCTGATTCATCCACTAACTCGCCCAACTACACGCCTTGCTTCGTGCTCGCTTCTGCGCAGGTCTTCAAGCGAGCGGTGCCCCTGACCAGCGCGAGGACCTCCATGGACGTGATGGTGGACGAGGAGCTGGGCCTCAACACCATGTTCATCGCCACCGGGGCCCCTGAAGACACGACGGCCATGATGGCGGTGAGCCCCACAGGAAGGGAGATCCTCGCGCAGTACGACTACGATCTGCAGAGGCACAAGGTCGTCGTCCCCAACCACGAGGTATGTCCAGGGCACGGCGCTTAAAACGCGCTCAGGACTGATAAGTAACGCGCTATATGTCACGCGTTGCTTTCCACTTTAACATAGCGAATGCTGAAGAGGATGTGAGTTCCTTCTTGCCTCCTCTCCAGCGTTCGCTCAGTTAAAATTGAAAAAAGTGGAGGGCTTTGCTGGAGGAGCTGGTTCTGGAATCTTAACCTGTCACCGACTATAGTTACTTTTATCTTAATAGGGAGGAGAAACGAGAGATGTATTTTTGGTTACTTTTTGAGGGAGTAACGAAGTAAAGGTATCTATCTAGTTCTGGAGACGAACATGCACAACACAAGATACCGTATTTGGTTTTCACTCCAGCTAGCACCTGTGACTTTCATGGCAAAGAAGAAAAACAAAGCGCCGACAAGAAAATACAAAAAAATGTTGATGAATGCGTTAGAAAGCAGAGGCATTAATAACGATACAAAACCATGAAAGGAAACTACTGCTTCGCACACAAAGAAAAAATAACACGTAATCTAGAATAATGATAAAGTAGCTAGTTACTTTTTGAGCTAAAAGTGACGTCTCTTTTTAATCTCAGCAACTAGTAACGCACTCAGTAACTCTTTGACCTATTAACGAGTAACGCTATTTTTTACTTCTATCTGGTAACGTCTACATGTCTGGCTGGAGCAGTATTTTCTAAGAAAAAATAGAAAGTATCCTAACATTAGCCGAACATAACATTGCCGAGCCTAGCCTAGCAACTAACCTATTCTTATATAGTCGGTGACAGTTTAAGAGTAAAGTGGAAGTCCCCACACCTCTTTCTGCTTCAGCAGAGCAAGCGCTGGAGAGGAGGCGACCTTCTCTCCACCGTTCGCACTGCCGAAGTGGAAAGAGGTGGGAGGAGCTTCCACTTTACTTTTAAGATGTCACCGGCTATAGACAGCCGACAATCCTATTTTTCCCTTTTCCTTCTTGTGTCAATGTGCGTTCCCGTGGGCCTCCCAGACAGGCAGGTGGCGGGTGGTGCTCATCAGCCATCCGATCAACCGGGTGGACGACACGGTCACCGTGACGGTCACCTCCGAAGCCCGCGACCCCGACGTGCAGCCCGTGCGCATGCGATCCTTCTTCAGCAGCCGCAGCCTCGAGTCCGTCGGCTCGTCCACCCTGTTCAAGATCTACGCCGAGCTGCGCAAGCAGAACGTGCCCGTGGTCGGAGCCAAGGTCCTGGCCACGGTCACCACTCCTCTCGGGAACCAGGTGTACGTCCCGCTCAGGGACAGGGGTGACGGTGAGCTGATTACCCCTAGCGCTTGCCGTCAACTTTTCCGTGCATCGCTGGCAACGCTACCTTGGTTCTGCAATGCTTACAGCCTTGTAGCAACATGCGCATTCAAGACAACGAATCATTTGGTGCCTCGTTATTTAGCTAGTCATTTTTGGCGTCACCTGTAGGGGTGTTTAACCTCCGCTATTCCGGCTCGGAATCTCCCGGACGCCATGTTAATGAATTTTCGCACCATGTGTTTTCATGCACGGAGGCAATGTTTTCCAGCTGGGCTGTAGCTTTTTTCGTCATGACCGATTGTCATGCCGGAGTAATTCGTAACACAAGGAACATCATCTGCACCCGAAGCTATACATGCGGATTTTTATTCGTGCTTGAGACAACTCTTAGGGTGCTAGCCTCGTCCGTCCGGCGTCCGTAGCTGGCACCATCGATTGCCATCCCGAGCTGATTCATTAAGAAAAGCAAAATTAAATGTTTGCGCAGTCGACATGGACTCGAACCTATGCGGGGAGTAACCCTGACATGGATTTCAAGTCCATCGCCTTGACCACTCGGCCACGACTAGCGGGACGAGTAGCCGGGCGCTCTTAGCTGTGGTCATACTCAAGAGCTGGAGACGACAGGAGAAACAAGTCGCACGTAGCGCGCTCAACGTCTAATACGAGCTGCAGAGAGCGACGATCAAATTGACGTATATCGCGTTAAACATTGCGGAACGCATTGACTCAACGTATTATGAGACAGAGGCGCTGCGGTCAAATTCTCGGATACGTATATGAACCATGTTCCATACCACACATTCTCTTGATCTGACATGGACTGTTGACTTAAGCGGTGGAGATGCGTTCACATCGTGCTTCTAGCGGATCCAAGCTGATCCGCGAGAAGAACCACTGTCTCTGCATTTCACCGACCATAAAGCAGTAATAATAAAGTCGAAACGCAACCCGGAACTCAGCACTACCTATGAGCAATAAAAAAGATCAGCACCATCAGCACTACCTATGAACAAAATCAGTATCGTCAGCACTACCCGAGCTTCGCCCCAATCAACATCATTCACCACGTGGAGATGCGGAATTTTTATTTTTCTCGGCTTCCTTTACCTCTGACATCTACCTGCTACGTCAGGGAAATAAACGTGAATGGCGTTGATTTCGGCTTGGCCTCGGAATCGTTTCCACATAACGGTTGCTTTCGAACTTTTGCAGGCGCCGACGTCAGAGCGGAGGACGGCATCTACTCTGCGTTTTTCTCGGGTTTCAACCGTCCCGGTCGGTACTCCGTCGACGTCGAAGCCACAGGGGACAAGCAAGACACGACTTGGAGCTCTAAAAATAAATTCGGCATCCAGTCGTCAAGGTGGGAAGAACAATACTTCTATAATAAGGAACATACTGTAGGGGGAGGAAGTGCCTCCAAAGCAGATTTTCTAAGTTCCTTTCATCCTGGAGCTTCGATGGCGGAGTGTGTGCAGGCGGCATGGTCGTCGTCAACGGGGTTCATTCAAGATTTGTAAATCAAGGTGGGGGGGGTGGGAGTTTGTAGTTTGTATTTTGTGTAGGAAAATCTGGGTTGTTTAGATTACTGGAAGCGATACGCGCTGCATGGTTAAGGCTTGCTGTCGGTACTAAATGAACTTGAGTTTTTCTGTAATTAAGCTAGTTCTGTCACAAACGGGTGTGTTGAGTGCAAATACCCTTACTGCATGATACTCTCTCAATGGGCGTCGACGACGCTCTGTGATTTTTATATGAACTGTTTGTCACGCAGAAAATTGGAGGATGGTCACTCAGCGAACAAATGATTGCCTCCAAATGCTTCACTTTACCCTTCTACGTCCATTAAGCAATTTGTTTGCAAAATAATTGTGAGTTTAAGAGTCTAACCTAAGATTGGCGTTCACTTTTTGTTTTCCTTTCTAAGCATTGAGGTTTCTTCTTTTTTTTGTTTTTGCACAACTTCGTTGTAGAGATTTCGATCATTTTTCAGCTTCGGTTTAATTTTTGGAGAAGCGACATTAACTTGTTCGTTACCGAGTTAACAGC